>CAUYSK010066355.1:0-25459 GCA_963575035.1 Avahi laniger
AGCTCTCTGGGAGGCCGAGGCGGGCGGATTGTTTGAGCTCAGGATTTCGAAACCAGCCTGAGCAAAAGTGAGACCCCGTCTCTACTAAAATTAGAAAGCAATTAATTGGACAACTAAAATTATATAGAAAAAATTAGCCGAGCATGGTCGTGCATGCCTGTAGTCCCAGCTACTGGGGAGGCTGAGGCAGGAGGATCGCTTGAGCCCAGGAGTCTGAGGTTGCTGTGAGCTAGGCTGACGCCACAGCACTCTAGCCCAGGCAACACAGTGAGACTCTGTCTCAAAAAAAAAAAAAAAAAAAGATTAATTTTTGAGGTAGATTTTACTACAAATACTAGTAAGCCTAATAAATGCAGCTGTAAGTAGTAAGGAATACTTGTATTAAAAATGTTCTTGTTTTCTGTCTTGACATTATTCATTTCTTACAAGTCTTCCAAAGTTCTTTGAATTTAAATCCGTGAAAAGCTTATTTCTCTTTTCAAAGATTTAAATGCAATGATCTTAATATGTTTTATTTATTATATACCACTCTAAATAAGTTTAAGCTAACATTCTGACTTTTAACTCCAAATGGAAAATACTTTCTTCCTAAAATATTTAAAGGTGTTTTATCTCTCTAATGTTACTGTAGAAAAGATGTTTTCTTTTGTTTTTCTTCCCAGAATATGGCCCAATCTCTAATTCAGTCATTATTACACACTACAAAAAGTTGCTTTATGTGGAGAAAAAGAGGAATCAGCATGGCATTGTTCAAAGGTTCTCAAACTTATCTGATCATTAGCATCATAAAGCTGCTTTAAAAAGCATCATAATGAACAGCATCAGTATTCCATTTTATCCTTTCCTATCCCCTGCCTTGCTTCCCATGAGATAGTTACTTCCATAACTCTGTATGTTTATATTGCTAGGTCTTCACTTTGGACATTACTTATTGACTTACCACTTTGAAAGATAAAGATTTGTTAAATTCATTCAATTATCCACTCAGTTTTAAATTCTCTACCAGTTCTTTGGTAGAGAGAATTTGTACACACAAGAAAATATATGTATCCTTGTATTTGTTACTTTTGTAAATTTAAGTAACATTTATTTCTTGTTCTGTTTTGTGACTGACCCTGTCTTTGAAACCCCACTGTATTAAATTGTGAAAACTGTGTATTTACTTTGATTTTGTTAAGACAAATAATGGTTACATTGTATTGTATATTATTTGAACCTTCATGTTTTTTCTGTAATTATAGATGTTGAAATCAAATAAGTGTGGTCACAGTGGAGTCAGTAGTATGCCAGAATTAATTTTTCCTCCTTATCTCCTCTGTGCTGCTTAAAGGAAGACGATTCTATTTGGACTATGTCTTTCTTGTACAGCACTTTGTGTTTTCTTGAGTTTCTAATTGCCTTTCTTGTGTGTTGTTGGAAGCAGAAACTTGTGCCTTTACCATACTAAGATCTTCTAGTTCATTTTCATAAAGAAATTTTTATTGGAGCCCATTAAATTTTCTGTTCTAATTTGGACCATTTGCTACTTAAGCCTGCCGTAAAGCTGTCATGCTGGAATTCCTCGTCATTACACTTCCCATTTAGTTCTGATACATCTTGTGTTTCCTTGCTTCTTAGTATGTTAGAGGGAGATAAATTGAGTCCTTGCTTATGTGACAGTATCTTTATTTTACTCTCACTTGATTGACAGTTTGGATAGGTCTAGGTTCAAACTCACTTTTCTTCTTCTTTATCAAGACTGCTGATGAGAAGTTTGATGCCAGTCTGATTCTTATTCCTTTGTAGATGATCACGTTTCCTCTGTTGAAGCCTTTGAATGTCTTGTTACACATATTTTCTTCATTCATCATTCTAGATATTTATGTGCCCTTTTGATCTGGAAATTTGTTTTCTTCAGCATTTTTCTATTATGTTACTTCTTTAATGATTTTCTCCCATCTGCTTTTTCTGTTCTTTCTTTCTAGGCCTTTCTTAACTCTGTCTCTTTTATTCTCATTCTCTGTATTCCCCAAGATGAGTGCTAGAAGGTAGTTAAGTCAGGACTTAAACCCAGGTCATAACATTTTTGGACCTCAGTTTTCCACTGTGTAAATTGAGTATAAGAATAACTACTTCAAAGAATGTTGTCAGGAATAGTTAGATTTTTTTTTTTTTAAAGTTCTTAGTGCCATGCACAGTACATAGAGCATTCAATAATGTTAGTTATTGTCATTGTCATGTTAACTATTAATTTATTTAACAAATATTTATTGAATGCCTAATACATATGTGCCACATTGTCTTGGGTGACCCCAAGTTAGCTAGAGGACTAAGAAGACATGAAATTTACATGAGAAAGCATTTTTAAAGAAGACTGTTGGCAATCACAAAATAGGCCTTTAGTACACTAAATCCTAAAGACCCTGCCTGTTCTTGGTCTAGCCCTAGTTTCACTTCTGAACCTTAAGAACTGTTGTGTGAGTCACAAGATTAACTGCTCTCATTTAACCATTTGTTATCATTTTGACTCAAGACACTGTAACCTTGGCTTCCCCAGAGCATTTTACCACAGATTAATCTTAAATTTGATAGTAGCATCTTATCCTTAGTGTCTCTAACCTCCCGTTCACTTCACCACTGCCACTGACATAGGCCTGTCAATTTAAGCAGCTTTTGTTTCATACGCCCATTTATTGGAAAATAATTAGAAGAAATAGTAGCATCACCATCTATTCTACTCTTTTCCCTACCTTGGATCTGGTAGGTTCTGTAGGTTCTTACCAGGGAAAGCTAAAAAATAGAATCAGATCTCATCTTTATGCTAGTTGTACCACCCAGCTATGAAAGGGGTTCTGGCTTCCTACAGTGTTTTTTCCTGCTCCTTGTCAGAAATGGGAGGGAGGCAGCAGCTTCTCATTGGTTTGCATTCCTCCAAAGTTCTGCATCATAGGCTGGGGCATTCTTCCTTCCCGTGTAGCCCCTCACTGCTGAGGTTGCCACATTAAGAGTGAAAGCTTATTTCTTATTTTTAAAATTGCTTCTCAGTAAAGGATAGGAAATTTTAGCAAAAACAGAACTTTCCACATAATCACATTCATACTCACTACTAAAAATCTGTTTGATTATATTTTCCCAAGGAAAAATGTTCTGTTTGATTATATTTCCCAAGAAATGTAATCAAGAAATATATAATTTAATATAATATAATCAAGAAATTATATTTCCCAGGGAATATAATCAAACAGATCTTTTGAAGTAATAATAATATCAGAGTGGGGAACATCTTTCTGTGTATGACCGAACTCTAGAAGCCATAATAGAAAACATCTATAAATCTAACTTACTGAAAAATCAAAATTTTCTATATGGCAAAAACATTACAGTAGACCCTTGAACACCCTGGGGGTTAGGGCCACCAATACTCTCATGCAGTTGAAAATTCATGTAGAACTTTTGACTCCCTAAAAACGTAAATACTACTAGCCTATTGTTGACCAGAAGCCTTGCCAATAACATGAATAGTCAATTAACACATTTTGCATGTTATGTGTGTTATATGCTGTATTCTTAACAATAAAGTAAGCTAGAGGAAAATGTTATAAAAAAATCATAAGAGAAAATATATTTACTGTTCATTAAGTAGAAGCGAATCATCATAATAGTCTTCATCATTATCATCTTCATGTTGAATAGGCTGAGAAGGAGGTAGAAGAGGAGGCGTTGGTCTTGCTATCTCCAGGGTGGCAAAGACAGAAGAAAATGTCCATAATAGTGGACCCGTGCAATTCAAATTCAGGTTGTTCAGGGGTAGACTATATAAATATATAAACAAAATTAAAAGATAAATGATAAACTGAGAAAATATATATGTAACCCAATAACTGGCAAAGTGTTGTCATTCTTAATATAGAAGAGGTCCTATAAATGAGTAAGAAAAAGTCACAGAAAAGGAAATATAAATAATTTTTAGATTTGAAAAAATACTTAACCACGTATTGAGAGATCAAATAAAAACTAGTGACATACTGTTTTTTTTCCCAAATATGCAAAGATTAAAATTAAAAAGATGGATTAAATATTTGCATTGACAAAGGTGGTGGCATAAATTGGAATACTATCTAACAAGCGCAATAAGTTAAAAATTCATGTACCTTTGGAATTTATCTTGTACAAATGCTTGCACATGTGTGAAATGAGATATATATAAGGATATTCAGTGTAGCATTGTTTATATTAATAATAACAAAAGATTAGAAAGGCCCCTAGTGCCCATCAACTAAGAACTGGTTTCTATATGGATTCATGAATACTGTGGAATATCATGCAGCTAGCAAAAAATACCTAGTATAGGTTGAACATCCCAAATCTGAAAATCTGAAATCCAAAATTCTCCAAAATCTGAAACTTTTTGAGTGCCAACATGATGCTCAAAGGAAATGCTAATTGGAGCACTTCAGATTTTGGATTTTTGAATTTAGAATGCTCAGCTGGTAAGTGTAATGCAAATATTCGAAAATCGAAAACACTTCTGGTACCAAGCATTTAAGGAATATACAATTTGTACCTCTTCATGTTCTGATATGGAATGATCTTCAAGGTAGATTTTTAAGTGAAAAAAAGTTACAGGACAACATGTACTATAATCACATTCTACCATTTATGTTTAAAATGTACAGATAAGTATGCACATATACCCTTGCATTTTTATAGGCTATCTCTGGAAATATATACAAGAAAATTGTAACAGTGAAGGAGATAGACCATATACTTTTTTGTACCTATTGACTTTTATCCCGGTAACACTCTTACTGTTTATGTTTATAATGATCAGATATACAGTTTATACAGGTATACAGTGTCTTGATATAGATTGCTATTGAGAACACCACCAATTGGATTTGTTTAGGAATTACATAACAAATTTATGTTAAAATTCCAAACTAAGAAGTTTTTCTTTCTCCGAATAACTTCCTCTTATTAGAAAATGACAATATATTTCGTATTATTTTAGCTGCTGAGAAGCTAAAAGCCATATCTGTGTCCAAAGTAGAAACTTCCTATACTCTAGGTTTGTTTTCTGGCATATTTGCTGCTTTTCTTAACTCCTTCATTATGCTTTTTATTCTTGTACTAATTTTGGGTTTTCTTTTATCTGTATCCTTTGCCTATCATCATATTTTTAGACTGTAAATAAATATGAAGAAAGCCTTTGGTTGAAATGTAAGTATTCTAGTAAGGATGATTACCAACATATTTAGGAAAAAAAGTTTAAAAATATTTTTACTATTCAAATTTTAATGATTATAATATTTTAAGTCCTACCGTCAAAAATCCAAATCAACGTAAGTTTTTCATTAGTTCGTTATTAATACTTTAAGCAGAGAACTTTACAATAACATCTGGTAAGGATTGCTCTTATGCAGTCTATATTAGCATTGTTTAAACTTACCTTTTTTTAAAAAATAGATCATTGCTTCTTGCTGATCTTGACAAAGAAGAAAAGGAAAAAGACTGGTATTATGCTCAACTTCAGAATCTCACTAAAAGAATAGATAATCTTCCTTTAACTGAAAATGTAAGTAACTTGGCAGTACAACTTATTTTAGACTTTAGTAACTTGATCTTTCAAAATATCTAGGTTATCCATTAAAAATTCAGGATAACTGAATTTATGGTTATTTGTAAACTATAGTATGTTTCAATGAATTTTTGTTTATAAAGATGACAAAAACTTCATTATGGTTGAATAGATATTTATTTTAAGCTCCTAGTTAAGACAGTCTATCAAATTTCGATCCTAAAGGACCTGAGGACTCAACTAGGCAACAAGCTTTTTAATTCTGTGTATTGAATTGCTACACATACTCTGTAGAAATATTTATCACCATCTGCCTATTTTTTGTACTGTATTACAGGAATCATGCCAGATAGTTTTTGCAATAAAAATATCTTTGAAGATAGTCCGGGTATAAATGGCAACAGCTATATAGGCATGGATTTTAGTATTTTTGAAAGTGCTAAAGCTTGTTTTGTAAATGTAATGAAAATTTAATCCTATCAGCCTCTCTCTCTCCACCCAACCTTTCCATGTCAATTACTTTATTCATGGGATGGCACATAAAAGAACATTTCTGAAATACGTTAATAATCTCAAACAAGACTGTGTATTACAACTGTTGTCCGTAAATATTTTATATGACTTTTAAAAAGAAAAAATAGGCTAATTAAAATATTACTTGCTCTCTTATCTTAGATTTTTCATTTTCTAATAGCACTTTTGAGAGAACATAATAGACGATAAGGTAAAAGTTGAAAGAGGGAAAACCTTTTCCAAAACATGTAGTTAGCCAGATTTCCTGAGTGGGCATTGGCTGGCAGGAGCTAGAACTAGAAGCTTAGGTGCTCACTCTCCTAGAATAATCATCCAGGGTTTTGAGAGGAAGAGAAAGGATTCCGCTTTCTGACAGTGTCCTTAAAATCATCCTGGGAAGTAAGGAGACACAAATTGTGAAAGAACAGTTATTGAAGAATTGTTAGCAGATGAGGATTAGGAATTTAGAAGGATTTGGCAGAATTTTAACTTTTATAAAGAAAAATACCAAAGCAGTTTTGCTCACCATTAACTTTGGTAATTAGGAATATACAGAATCCAAAATCCAGCTGTCTGCATGTAGTCAGGTTCAGAAAAGGACTTAGACATCTGTGACAACTCAGGAACAATTAATTGGTTACAGTCTGAGACAAAGGTCAGTTGTCAAATAAGTTAATTACTCCCTGTTAACTTATTAAATAATCACATTTAATAGAATATATAAACTATTTTTATGGACCGTTGACAACATTAGCATATCTAAACTGCTTGTATTTTGTAACTGCTATTTAATTTCACAAATTTTGCTTTTATATTGGAAAACCAAGTTAATGAATACTTTCTTATGAAAGTACTCATCTGTATCTATCAAGATGTTAGACATTACTTAAAACATCGATCTAAACCACATTATTACAACACACTGTGTCATGTTCAGTGTTTTTTTTTTTTGCAGGGGGTGGGTTGGGAAGTGGAGGACTAATGAATGGAGTAACTGGCTCCGTGGGAATAAGAAATAACATACAGACTATTTCATCTGTATTGCAACCCATAATTTGAATATGCCCAAGGGACTGCATCCTATATATGAATGTCATCTGTATGTTGCAAGGGAAAAGGATGAGAACTACTCTAACTTAAATTGACAGTGCAATTTGGAGTTCTTGGACCAGAATGCTATCCTGAGTCAGACATGGTCCTGTGCAGTTTTCTGTGGGCACACAGCATGAAAAATCTGTAGCACTTCTTCATTCCCTTCATGGCCCATTTTAAGTCTGTTACCTGTCATTTTATCCAATCATATTTTTAGCCTTTTATTACCTTTTGGGGCATGTATTTATAAGTTTCTTTACGTTATCCTTCTCATCCTTTCTATGCCTGGCAGTTATCACAGTGCCTGGAATTTTTAGTGGAGGGTTAACAAATTTTTAAATGAGTTAACACCCACTCTGTGAAGAAGTACTTGTTTTTATTTGTTTCAGCTTTGCTTCACTTTTGGATTTTTACCAGCCTGTGTTGACTTTGTCTGCTATATTTATGATTATCTCTATTACATATAGGCTTTTTCTTATCCCATTTTCTTCATTTTACAAATGGAAGATTCTCTCTGTTTAGTCTCTATGTATATGGTAATCCTTACCTTAAATTGAGCTATATATAAACTTAAGGACGATACACCTGTTTCTTGATTTTTCTATGTTGTCCACATTAATATGCTAGTTTTTAATAATTAAAAGTAGTGCCTCTTCAGTGGAGAAGAATCATAAGGGAACTGAAGTTAGCCTAAATGTAACTAAACCAATTATATATTTTAAAAAGTCCAGTTTAATTACAGCCATTTGTGGCTTGGCACAATAATTGTTTCAACTCCATTATCATTTCAGAGATCCACACTGAGCCTACCACCTATAATCAAGTTTCGGGTCTTCTTGGAGTAAAAAATAATTTTCTCATGCACCATGACTTTTTCATTTGCTTATTTATTATCTTTATTTGTACTTATATGCTCTTTTGCTTTTGTTGATAAACATTCAAACATAAGATACTAATATTTTTATACTACTTGTGATTTTAGTTTTCCTTACAAACAGATATGACCAGAAGGCAATTGGAATATGAAGCAAGGCAAATCAGAGTTGCAATGGAAGAACAACTAGGTACTTGCCAGGATATGGAAAAACGAGCACAGGTAACTTACTTGTTTTTAAACTATAAAACAGCATCATCTAGGCAAGAGCTATTAGGAATATAATGAATTTATAGCTCTGTTAACATTGATTAAATTTTGTTATTAACAATATTTATAAGTCTGTCTTTGGCACTATTTGCGAACAAGAATAAATTACCATGGCTGCTGGACAACGTAACCAATATTCATGTAATTCTGCCTCCACCATATTCATTTCCCCTAGTACTGTTTGCGGGGAGTTAGCTACGCTCCCAGCCAAAAATCAGGTCCCTTAGGTAGGCGTTGTCACAATGGATAAGAAAATAATAGAAAATGGAAAATAATAGAAATAAAAGAATACACAGGGATGAAAGTATAGTTTTATAGATTTATATAAAGATAAAAGGCAGAAAGCGGGAGTACTCAGGGGTCCCTACGATATCTCCATGAATCGTAAGCCACGAGTGAAGTTTTACGTGAGTATTTATAGGTACAGAGATCGGTTGCCAGGGGTAACAGATTTACATAATACTCGTTTTAGATTACAAGTATTTCAAAAGGCTTCTATAGATCCCTTAACTAACTCTGGTTACAAAAACTTTCAAGGACAAACTTCTAAGTTCTAAGATAAAGCTATCACTTAACAGAAGGGTTAAACAGAGATGTAGTGGCTCCATATTTCTTTATCTAGTAACTGCAGATAGAGACAGGTCATCAGAAGTCAAACAGGAACTGTCCCTTGGGCTAATTGTTTTTAGCCGCAGGTGTCTGTCTCTCTGGCGAACATTCTTTGATCGGCTCTCATCCCATGGTTCCATGCAGACCTTGCTCTGTCTTTCAAAGCAAGTGAGAATCACAGGGCTGATTCTTTCTTGGAAAGCAGCTGCTACTGACCTTTGAGATGCCCTCCTGAGGTGGAGCAGCTTTTTATATGCAAACTAACATGTTCACATATTCTTTCAGGGCAGAGCCCTGCAAAACTCCTGAGACCATTTCTGTCTCTAATATAGTAATATTAATTTATGGAGTGACAACTGTTCTGTTCTGCCTTCGGAGAAAGAGTTAGATGCTGATCTTCTGGTAGCTGATAACTAGCTTCAGTCAGTACTCCTTTGAGATTTTTACTTCTCATAATCTAAGTTTGTGGGGAATGACATTCAGAATATGTCACTGCTCTTCAAGGTGTGCACTAAAAGAAAAATCCTCCTTCAAGGATGCTAGGAAGGAAATATAAAGAGAACATTAGTAGGCCAGGCACAGTGGCTCATGCCTTGTAGTCCCAGCATTTTGGGAGGCTGAGACAGGAGGATGGCTTGAGCCCAGGAGTTGGAGGCTGCAGTGAGCTATGATCGCACCACTGCACTCCATCCTGGGCAAAGGAGAGATGAAACAATTTAGAACATTCCCATATTTATCCCGTCAACTCATGTCAAGAAAGACTATTAACTAGCTTTGCTGTTTATCAAGTATTTTCATGTATTATTGAAGTTAGCCCTTTTATATTCACACAAGTGTATGACTACCTAATGTTTTTAAACCCTAACGAGGTTTTGCCAGTTATCTTTTCTGTTTCAAAGCAAGCATGTGGAATTTCTTTTTTTTAACTTTTGGGACAAATTGAGAGGAAAACATTTAAAGACTTGGCTTTAAGTAAGTAGCAAATAAAAGGAAGGACCAACATTGATATGTGGGGTATGAATACATCTTTTTATTAATATTATGTAAAGTTTATTTCATAGTTTTCAAATCACTAATATAGGACATTTTACATTCCCGAAAGTGTAGTCTTTATTTTTTTATGTGATAGCTTCCTAAATGTAATGTATATTCTATTTATGTAGGAGTGTGGTGGTAAGCTGGGGTGATACTGAAACACCAGTACCATTGTGCATTTCATAGTCCATGCATGTTAGTTTCATAATGAGGCTGGGGGCTTAACTAATATGTGTATATGTGTGCATGCATGTGTGTGTGTGTTAGTTGTATTATACTATATATATAAAATATATTCTTTTTTCTTACCCTCCTCTTACCCCCATTCTGATCAGATAGATTAGTGACTTAAATGTCAAAAGTAAAATTAAGTCTTTCAGTAGAAAGTACACATCAGTATGTTTCTGATATTGGAATAGGAAAGAATTTCTTAAAACTTAAAACACTAATTATAAAAGACTGATAAATTTTACTGTATTCAAAATAAGAGTTTATCTTCATCAGGTACCTTAAAGCAGCGGTCCCCGACCTTTTTGGCACCAGGGACCGGTTTCATGGAAGACAGTTTTCCATGGACTGTGGGTGGGGTGGAGGTGGTGTGGAACCGAAGTGATGATATGCAGCCCGTTTCCTAACAGGCCACGGACTTTCCTACCAGGCCACAGCCCAGTACTGGGCCACGGCCCAGGGATCGGGGACCACAGCCTTAAAGAAAGGGAAAAGATAAGTTATAAATTAGGAGAAGATATTTACTACCCTGTAACTGAAAAAGAATTAAAATCAAGAATATAGAATTTCTAAAAATATATTCCATTTTACATTTAGATTTAAATTTGATAATTTCACGGCATTATTTTAAAATGTCAGGCAGGTTTGTTTGTTTCCAGAAAAACTGAGAAGTGTTACTTCAGTATATATGAATTTGCATTTGCAGTGTTCTTCATTTTGGTAATAAATATTCTAAGGAAATTTTATTACATATTTTGAGGAACACAAGCATTCATTTATTCTGGAAATAGCCACGTGAAGGCTAGGGTTAAAGAAATACTGTAAACAGAGTGAAAAGGCAAATAATGGAAATGTCAGTAGCATATATAAGAGTGTCAATATTGCTACTGTGGAAGGATCACCTACAAATCAATTGAAAACAAGACAACCAAATAACAGAATAGTCAGAAAATGCGAATAGTCCCATCACAAAATAAGTTCAAGTGGCTAATGAACAGCTGTGAAAAGATGCTTAAATGTCACTAGCCATTGGGGAAATGTAATATTATGAGGCTGGCAAAAACTTTATAATTTGATGACATGCGGTTTTGTCGAGGCTGTGGAAGTAAGAAGCATTGCCTACCCTGTTTTAAGGATGAATGATACCTTTGTGGAGGACAGTTTGGCATTATCTGCCAATAGTAAAAAGCCTATGCCCTCTGTCCCTGTAATTCTAGAAATATATCCTACAGAAATATTTACTTAGGGCACACGAATATAAATTCATATTTTATGATACTCACTGAAACACTCTATATAAGAGATTCTAAAAGTATACAACTTAAATGTTCATTATTGGTAATTATTAAATAAATTATTAAATCAGTAGTGTGTAGCTCTTAAAAATAATAAGATACTGGGAATAGTGGAAATATAGTAGCCAGAGCACTCATTTCCCTCCTAACTCCCTGCTTTGAGTGACTGAACAAATAAAACAAGAATGGTCCTGGATTCTGCATGAAAGGGGACCAAAAAGTAAGTAAGTAAATAAATACGTAGGTAGGTAGCTAGGAAGAAAGGAAAGAAGAATGGTCCTGGAAGGAGAGGGTCTGGGGCCATGAGAAAAAATTTCGGTTCTTATTTGTAAGAGGAAGGAGTGAATAAGAATTCCAAATAAAATGAGAATAGAGTGAAAGTTTTTAAAATTAAGTATTTATCAGAAGCCAGAACAAACCTTATGTTAAGAAAATAGAGAAATAATGAGGTAGTCATCATTGCAGTGATTGGTATGTTTGGGGTGCTTTTTGTCATCACTATTATTTAACTTTGTTTTGGAAGCTCCACTAATGCAAGTAGAAAAATAAAATGAGTGGTATAAATACTACACTAGAAAAGAAATTAAATATTAGGTTATTAAATATGAAATGTCCCATTTCGTTAAGTACTAAGTTTGACAGTTGCCAACTCTGACATTTTGACACTTATTGTTTCATTTTTATTGTGAAGGTCATCCTCAGTCTTTCAAATACACCTTTGGCTTGTGATTATCTTTCAAATTTTTTTCAGAGCAATTTTTGTGAAACCATGGATAAATCAAAAATGTGTGCTATTTTTGAACATTTGAGTTCCGTCATGGAACCAATGCAGCATATACAGCTCAAAATATCAATGAAGTGTTAGGGAAGGATGTGGCTAGTGAATGCACAGTATGTGGATGGTTTGAGAAGTTCCTTTCTGGTGATTTTAATCTTGAAAATGAGCCATGTGGGCGACCTGAAACTAAGGGGGATAATGATGAGCTGAAAGCTATAGTGGAAGCGAATCCATCTCACCCTAGGTGTGAATTAACAGCAAGATTTGACATTACTGTTCCAGCAGTATTGGACCATTTGAAACAAATGGACAAGGTAAAGAAGCTCGATAGATGGGTTCCACATGAATCAAATGAGCATCAGAAGAGAAATCGTCTCTTACTTTGCCTTTGCTGTCATGACATAAAGGCGAACCATTTCTACATTGTATTGTTATATGTGATGAAAAATGGATTCTTTTTGACAATCGCAAGCATTCGGCACAATGGTTGGATACAGATGAAGTGCCTGTCAAAGTCCAAAACCAAATATTCATCCAAAAAAGCTAATGGTGTCTGGTGGTCCAGCGCTGGTATTATCCACTACAGCTTCATGAAACCTGGTCAGTCAATTACAGTGGATATCTACTGCAACCAGTTGGATGAAATGATCAAGATGCTTGCCATTTAAATAGCCAAAATTGGTCAATAGAGAAAGGCCAGTCCTCTTGCATGACAGTGCTCAACCACATGTAGCACAAACAATGCTGCTCAAACTACAGAGGCTGAACTCAGAAACTCTCTGTCATCCGCCATATTCGCTAGACCTTGCACCAACTGACTACCACTTCTTCCTGGCTTTGGACCACTCCTTTTAGGGAAAAATATTCAATTCTCAACAAACTGTGGAAAATGCCTTTGATGATTTCATCGCCACA
Source organism: Avahi laniger (assembly GCA_963575035.1). NCBI lineage: Eukaryota > Metazoa > Chordata > Mammalia > Primates > Indriidae > Avahi > Avahi laniger. Next base: position 13,167 of record CAUYSK010066355.1, read on the forward strand.
GGCTCTCCAGGCTTCTTTGCTGCTGCCGTCAACAAGCTACTATTAAGATGGCAAAACTGTGTCCACAGTTTAGGCACATACATTTATTAATTGTACTGCTTCTTGTTTGAGATATAATAAACTGAACTTTTGATTCAAAATAGGACATTTCATATTTAATGACCTGTAATTGTTATTTGCAAATGATATGGTCGTTTGCCTAGAAGAGCCCTAGACAATGAGCCAAAAAATATTTAAACCAGTAAGAGGATTTAGTAAGGTAGCTGGAGTTAAGATACATGCAAAAATTAGTAGCTTTTCTATAGTATCACTAACTACCAGTTAAAAATGGAAGTGGGGGTAGGAAGACCTGTTTCCAATAACAGGAAAGTTTAAAATAACTAGAGAATACCCACGTGAAGAAAAAGATAAAATTGCTGAACAACATAAAATATTACCTTAAAAATGGAGAAGCCTGGGTGAGAGGACTTTAATATCCTAAAATGTGTTTCCATCTTAAATTAATATGTAAGTACAATTCCAAATGTGATCTTAGTAAATTTTTTAGAGCCTGGAAAAATAATTCTAAAGTTTATAATGAAAGAATTTCTAAAAACATTTATGAAAGAAAGCATAATGAATGAGTGGGCATTTACCTTAACATTTATTAAAATTTACTGTAAAGATGTTGGAAAAATCACCATATAATAGTAGCATAGAAATAGGTGTAGGGAAATGGTACAGAATAGAGACTAGAAAAAGGTACAAGAATATTTGGACTCTTTATGTGACAAGTTACATTACAAATTTCAGGGAAAATGGTAAATTATTCAATAAATTATATAGGTCAGCTAGTGACCTATTTGGAAGGTGAGAAATTAAATTAGACCCCTACCTCTCATCTTAAGAAAAATTACAGATGGATTAAGTATGTAAATGTGAAAAATAAATCTACAATTAATAGAAGAAAATATCAGACAACAGAGACCTTCTTAAATAAAAATGAAAACTCAAAAACAATAAAAGGGGAGAAAGTTGGGATTTACTTCAGAAAATTTTAAATCATTCATCCCACAAAAGATAAACTAAGAAAAAATATTTACACATAAAAAGGAAAAGGTTAATATCTTTAAAATATAAGAATTCCTACAAATTAATAAGAAAAAGACAACGTATGTTTCATTTTGTGGCATTTTTATTTAGAGATGGAATCTCACTGTGTTGCTCAGGCTGGAGTTCAGTGGCTAGTCACAGGAGCAACTATAGCACACTACAGCCTGGAATTCTTGGGCTCAAGTGATCCTCTTACTTCAGCCTCCCAAGTAGTTGGGACTATAGGCACACTTGGCTAACCTTATGTTTTTAAATGGGCAGAGGATGTAATCAGGCAGTTCATTAAAAATATGCAAATGACCAATAAAACACATACAAATGACTGGTAAATAATTTAGGGAAACTCATAAGCCACTCTTTCTCGCCTGTGTGAGATTGTTAGTCTCTACCTTTGTTAATGGTTTGGTTATTTATTACTCTTATTTGTTCGGCATGTGTCTGGTCACTTAGTATGGTGGTACCCACCCTTCCATAGGCATATAAGCAAAGGTTGTACATCAGGTTGTTAATAGAGATTACTTCTGGGATGTGGGGATTGATGGGGTAAAGGTTACTTTCACCTCTATATTGCCATAATTTTTTAGTTATACGGATGATAGTGTTTAACATAGTTTATCTATTCCCTAATTGATGGACATTTAAGTTATTTGTAATTTTTCAGTTAAAAACAACTTTGGTAAATATACTTATTCATGTCTTATAAACAAATGTACAAGAGTTTCTCTAGGTCAAGAATTAGCAATCTCTTTCTCTCTCTTTTTTTTTTTCTTAGACAGGATCTTGTTCTTTCACCCCAGCTAGAGTACAGTGGCATGATGATAGGTCACTGCAACCTCAAATTCCCAGGCTCCAGCAATCCTCAGCCTCCTGAGTAGCTGGGGCTACAGGTGTGCACCACCATGCGGAGTTGAACAATCTTTCTTAAAGGGCCACATAGCAAACTTTTTAGGCTTTGTGGACCATATGGTCTCTGTCATAGCTGTTCAACTCTGCCTCTTAACAAGAAAGACAACATAGACAACGTATGGACAAATAGGCATGGCTATGTTTCAATAAAACTTAATTTATAAAACAGATGGCTAGCAAGCCCTGATTTGCCAACCTCTGCTCTAGGGTATATACCTAAAAGCATAATTTCTGGCCATAAGGTATGAGTGTTTTGAACTAGTGTTTGCCAAACTGCTCTCAAAGTGATCTTTTCAGTTCAATTTCTACTGGTAGTACATGAGAATTCCTTTTCCTATATGTCTTTTCTAGCACTTGTGAGTCAGACTTTATAATTAATAATTGGGGGCAATGAAGCATTTTGTCATCTTAGTTTACATTTCCCTGAATAATACTGAAGTTGACTAATATATTTATTAGACTTTTGGGTTTTCTTTCTGTTAATTTGTTCACATCCTTGGCCCATTTTCTTTTTTTTTTTTTTTTTTTTGAGACAGGGTCTCATTCTGTTGCCCTAGCTAGAGTGATGCCCATTTTCTTTTGTGTTAAATGTCTTATTCTTACATATTTGAGAGATGTTTTAATATCTTCTTGGTATAATCTTTCGTAGATAACATACATCACAGCTCCTCCCCACCAAATCTGTTATCTATTTTACCTTCATCATAATAAAAATTAGTTTTTGTGATAAAGTTAAATTAACTATATTGCCAGATTTGTGCTTTCTGTGACCTATTTATACATTTTTTTCCTATTCTGAAGTCATAAAGGTAACCTGCTATTATTTCTGTTGTTTTAAAGTTTTATTGTATTTTTACAATTGGGTCTTTAATTCACCTTGAATTTGCTATTAATGTGTGTTATGAGGTAAAACTCTAACTTTTCGTATATATACATGTAAATATAGTTATATATAGACATACATATTCCTATATGTATGTTAACTACATTTCTCTTTATAATTTATTGAATACTACACTAGTTCCCCATTGATTAGTAATGTCGTCTCTGTTATATACACTGAGCATTTTTGGACCGTATTCCGTTAGTCCATTTTAGTTTCTCTGTGCCTGCACTGATACCCCATTTTTTTAATTTGTTGTGGTTTTATAATTCTTGGTACCTAGTCGGGTGAGCCCTCCTTATTTTTCTTTCTAAAAATGTAGTTTTATTCTTCTTCATTACTCCTCCATTTGAAATTTAATATCAGCTTATTTAATTCAAAGGAAAGCTTTATTGGCTTTTAATTAGAATTACATTGAATTTATACATTAAGGAGAAGTCATATCTTTATAATATTGAGCCTTCTTGGTTAAAAGGATGGACTCTGGAGCCAGACCGCCTGGTTCAAATCCCAGACCTGTCTGTCACTTACCAGCGCAGTGATCTTGAGCAAACTCTCTGCCTTAGTTTTCTTGTCAGTAAATACACATAATGATAAACTGTAAAATGTGAGGATCTATTCATTTAGGTTTTATTTTATGTCCTTCAATAATGTTTTGTAATATTCTCCGTAAAGGTTTTACACATCTATTTTTTAGATTTATTCCTAGATATGTTATAGTTTTTGTTGCTATTGGAAATGGGAATTTCTTTAATTGTATTGCTAAATTACATTTAAGTAGTAAGTATACAGCAGTCTCCCTGAAATTTTATTAAATTGTATGTAGTTTAAGAATCTATACGTTGTCATATTATTTGCAAATAATGACAATTGTTTATCCTTTCCAGTCCTTCTAGCTTTTTTTCTTTTATTGCATCGTGTAAGAACTCTAATACATCTTTGAATGGAAGCAACGATAATGGTCTTCTTTTTCTTGTTTTGACTTTAAAGAAAATCCTTTTTTTTTTTTTTTTTTTGAGCCAGAGTCACGCTTTGTTGCCCAGGCTAGAGTGCCGTGGCGTTAGCCTAGCTCACAGCAACCTCAAACTCCTGGGCTCAAGAGACCCTTCTGCCTCAGCCTCCCGAGTAGCTAGGACTACAGGCATGCGCCACCATGCCCAGCTAATTTTTTCTATATATATTTTTTTAGTTGTCTAGATCATTTCTTTCTATTTTTTAGCAGAGATGGGGTCTTGCTCTTGCTCAGGCTAGCCTCGAACTCCTGACCTTGAGCAATCCACCCTCCTCGGCCTCCCAGAGTGCTAGGATTACAGGTGTGAGCCACCACGCCTGGCCAAGGAAATCCTTTTAAAATTTCATAATTAAGTATGTTTTTACTCAATGTTTTTGATAGATACCCTTTATCAAGTGAAGGAATTTACCTTCCATTCTAATTTGTTGAGCATTATCCTGAATCTGTATTACTATTATAATTTTTGAAATCACTTTTTCTAAAATCATACCAACTCTGTACTCCTAAACAATTTAGTGTGTGTTACTAGACATAATTTCATAAATATTCAAGATTTATGAAAAGAGTAAGAAATATTTACCAGTTGAGCATCTCTAATCTGAAAGTCTGAAATGCTACATGAGCAGTCCCTTTGAATGTCATATTAATGCTTAAAAAGTTTCAATTTTTGGAGCATTTCGGATTTGAGATTTTCAGACTAGGGATAGAGATTTAGGAATACTCAACTTGTACTGGCTTTTTCCATTTTCATGTTGAGAAACAGAAGCACAAGGAATATCCTCTCAGAAGTCATCCATCTCAGTGGACCTCAAGATGTAGACGTGACTTCAGGATTTAGTGAGATATTGGCGATACAGAAATGTAATTTCATGGAGTGGAATATTAGATATAATTTCCTATTTCCAACTTCCAAATATTAAAATTTTTTATTTTAAACTTTATTGATGAAGGGGAGCTGATTATCTAGAAACCAATTATATAGAAAGGCAGGGAACATCAGATTTAGAAAGTCAGTAACTGTGTGCAGTTCGCTTGTTTCTCTAAAGCCAGGAAATATTTATCATCTGGTTTTAGAAGTGATCGCTCATCATTTAGAAAGCTACCAAAAGTACAAACATTTCTTCGTCAGCCTGTTTTTATAACGTGAATTGGACATGGTAAGATTTGTTAATTAGAAAATATTATTTACCTTAAGTTTGCTACTTTCAGAATCATGGTAGAGAATCAGCATAGTTACAGTGTTAAAAAGAAAAAAAAGGTGGGCATGGTGGCTCATACCTGTAGTCCCATCTACTCAGGAGGCTGAGGCAGGAGGATCCTTTGAGCCCAGGAGTTCAAGGATGTTGTGAGCTATGTTCATGCCACTGTACTCCATCCTGGGTGACAGAATGAGAACCCATCTCAAAAAAAGAAAAGAAAGGAAGTCAGGAAGAAAGATAAATTTGGGGGGAGTGAGGTGACACACACAACTTCTTTTTTTTTTTCTCTTCTGAAACAATTTTTTTTTTCCAGCATAATATGGGGGTACAGATGTTTAGGTTACGTGTGTTGCCCTTGGCCCCCCTCCCCCCCTCAGTCCAGGTTTCAGATATGTCCATCCTATTGCGTGGTGCGCATTGCACTCTTACACAGCTTCTTTTGAGTGTTTTGTTTGTCATAACATTGGATAATAGAGCAACAATAAACATTTTTACTGTGGTAGTAAGAAAAACATGAGGGCATTCTATTTATCCAAAACTATTAATAGATGTGATCAACGGGTAAGTTTTTTATGTAAGTTTTATAACTATATATATATATATATATATATATATATGTGTGTGTGTGTAAAGCTAATTACTGTAATACTTGTATTATTTATCTATTGGGGGATATATGCTTAGAAATCTTGTATTGATGGAGCAAAAAAAGTTTGTATTGATGGAGCAAAAAAAGTTTGGAAACTACTCCATCTAGCTTCTAATGCTTTTTCCCCCATTGAAACAATTACTTTTATAATACAACTTTTTATACCTATCAACTATAGAATTATTATAGAAAATGGTACAACATTGTCAGTACTTGTTTTTAAAACTCATATATTTGATCTGTCATAAAGCTAATTTTTAAAAATAATTTTGGCCGGGTACGGTGGCTCATGCCTGTAATCCTAGCACTCTGGGAGGCTAAGGCAGAGGGATCACTTGAGGTCAAGAGTTCGAGACCAGCCGGAGCAAGAGCAAGACCCCATTTCTACCAAAAATAGAAAAAAATTAGCCAGGCATGATGGCATATGCACGTAGTCCCAGCTACATGGGAAACTAAGGGCAGGAGGATCGCTTAAGCCCAGGAGTCTGAGGTTGTTGTGAGCTATGATGACACCACTGCACTCTAGACGGTGGGTAAGAGAGCGAGACCCTATCTCAAATAATAATAATTTCAACTTGCAGGGTCTTTATACATAGTGATTTGGTTTTTCCCACTTCCACTAAGTATTCATAAAAATTAAAACAATCTACCTTAAAAAAAAAAAACACTTTTTCCACATTGTTTTAATTCCATATAGTTCAATCTATAGTTACTCTTTTATGGCTTCTTAATGGTCCATCATAGTGGGAAAGCAAAAGCTCTGTCATCATTGTGATCCTGGTGTTGGAAATAAAAATAATGTTTAGCTGCAGTAGGTGTTTGGAAAGACTGAAAAATTCTACTGTGTTGTAACAGGAGTGACTTTGGGGAGGGTTAGTCTTACTGTTTAAACCCTTATTAGTAAAACAAATCGGATGTTCTTTCCCTTTACAGGTAGGTACGCTATGTTTGTATAAATCTATTATATTATTGTCTAGATTAATATAAAAGATTAAATTCTCATATACTTTTTACTTTGTCGAAATATTTTTGAGAATAACTGAAATACTAATTTTCACAACACATGCAGCATACAGTTTGATATATGACTTATATTTCTACAATTTTACTAAACAGATCTAGAGATCTGTTGTGTGAAGTTAGATGTGTGAAAAAAATGAACTGACCCCAATTTGTCATTAATGTGTGAATATATTTACATATCTAGCTTCTTAAATAAGGATAGCTTGGCATAATCCTGAGCTGTTAAGTGGTAGCCATAGTATGATTATTTATACTAATGTTGTTAATGAAAACATATCTAATTTGGTTTTGTATTTTATTTTAGCGAAGAATAGCCAGAATTCAACAAATAGAGAAGGACATACTTAGAATACGACAGCTTTTACAGTCTCAAGCAACAGAAGCAGAGGTTAGTATTGACTTTTTTATTTGTGGGTATGAAAATAGATAGTTATTCTAAGAAAAATGTATTATTAATATGACATCATTGAAATGTAGATGTTCTTCTAGAGAATTTAGATACTTTATACCATTTTTCATGAAAATAAATTATCAAAAGCCTTGACTTGATTTCATTGTAACTTTTAGGCAGTTAAAATTTATAGAGCCATAAATATAGCTACCTTATTTCAGCTGTCAGTTTACAGATAATCAGGTAACAAACTTAATTTGGCTATTATCAGCCAGTAAGTAAACTTTTTCCTTATATGCAATCCATAGTAATAATTGATCATACACATTTACCTGTCCTTAGTCCACCAAGCCCATTAAAATGACAGTAAAAGAATAAAATGAAAAAGGCACAAAGACGGGGGAAAGTAACAACAGTAAAATCTGGGAGAGCTGGAAAACAGGTAAATAAATGGTAACTATTCTAGCTTACCATAGAGAGTTGACCCCTAAGTCAGCTCAGGAAAAGTCCTACAGCAACCCAGTATACACTGTGGAATCCCAAAAGGTCTCAGAACTAGCTACGCTAGGTACCTCTGAATGTGAGGATAAAGAGGATTAAAAGCAGGAGGATGTTTGAAAACCTTATAAAGAGCAGATGGAACCTTCAGAACCTTTCTCTCTGCATAGCTGGGTGACTGCTCCTTTCCAATCCCGTCAAAAGATGAGAGATTTTTTCCTCTGGAAACAAAAGGTCTTTGGTTAAATTAGGGTAAGCCTAATTTAATTAAAAGTGGGAGATGTACAAAAAAGTGATTTAAGTGAAAATTTACTTACTGAATGCTGAAACCCCCACTGGCATCCAGGCTTATAATCTCTAGGCAAGTTTCTAGAAGGAACTTCTCTAAGAACTGTGACTAACCCAAGAAAAGTTCCCTGAAGATACTTACATTGGAGGATTCACCAACAAAACAACCCAGCTAGATCATCCTATAGGGTAACTATAGTTGACAAACTCCCTTCCTCAGGCATGTAGCTTCATTTAACTTATAGATAGCCCACTCTTAAATATGAGTAGACACCAACAGCCACCATATATTTTAAGAAAGTTTCTAATAAGAAAGATTATGGAAATAGATAATTTATTTCTTTTTGTAGGAAGAAAACTTCAAAAAATAAAATTAACATTAATATTCCCAATAAGAAAAGATAATGCATCCATAAAGCAAGAAAATGATGGCATTCAAAAGGAACAGACAGCACTTTGGGAGATTGAGGTGGGAGGATCACTTGAGGTGATCCAGACCAGCCTGGGCAATGTAGCATGACTCCATCTCTGCAAAAAAAAAAAAAATTTTTTTTTAATTATCTGGGCATGATGGCACAGACCTGTAGTCCCAGCTACTCAGGAGATTGAGGTAGGAGGATCACTTGAGCCCAGGAGTTTGAGGCCACAGTAAGCTATGATTGTGCCACTGCACTCCAGCCTGGGCAACAGAGTGAGACCTTGTCTCAAAAAAAAAAGAAAAACTGTTCTTAGGAGTTGAATGTGATAGCAGTAATGAAAAACTCAAAGAAAGGTTAGAAGATAAATTTCTCAGAAAGTAGAACAAATAGGCAATGAGATGGAAAATAGAAAAGAAAATCAGAATCATTCTAGGAAGGTTTAATATCCAAATAAAAGGAATTCTTGAAAGAGAATGGAGAAACTAGAGAGAGAAAATCATCATAGAAGTAAATTAAAATTTCTCAAAACCAAGGGACACAGTTTTCCAAAATAAAATGGTCTCTCCAATATCTAACACCACAGACGAAAATAATCTTATACAAAGACACATCATGATGAAATTTCAGATCACTGGGGTTAAAGAGAGAATTCTAAAACCTTCTACAGAAGAGAACACAAAACACAAAGAAACACAAATACAAATGCCTTTACATTTATAAATAGCAACACTGGAAGCTGAAAAGTAGAGCAGCATTTTCTTAAAACTTTTGAAAGAAAATTATTTCCAGCTATGTTTTGACACCAATCCTTTGACACCACTGGGTGTCCCACAATTCAGTTCAGTTCTGATTCTAACCACCTGGAGCTAGTGTAGATTCCACAGGTAAAGGACAAAGTCATTCATAAAGCTGTCCACTTCAAATGCCAGCACAAATTTCGGTTATCCCCAAGCCACCTATACTTGCCCAGTGGGTTACAAACATGGGGCTTCCTACGCTTCCCCCAGGTTCAGTAATTCACTAGAATGACTCATGAAACTTACCGAAAGTTTTACACTTATGATTGCAGTTTTATTATAAGGATACAGAGCAGGAATGGCAAAATGAAGAGACACATGGGCAAGGTCTAGGGAAGGGAGTAGGGAGTGCAGATTCCGTGCTCTCTTGTGACATGTCACTCGCCCAGCACACCACTGCATTCAACAACCAGAAGGCTCAGCTGAGCTTCAGCATCCGTAGTTTTTATTCAGATTTCACTCTGTAGGTATGACTGATTAAATAATTTAATTTAAATATAAGTTAACTGAATTTCCATTCTCTTTCCCTTCTTGGAAGTCGATCTGGCCCAAAGTTCCAACCCTCTAATCATGGGGTAATGAGCACCCATCCTGAAGCTATCTAGCAGTCCACCAGGAGTTGCCTCATTAGTGTAACAGACATCTCTATCACACAAGAAATTCCAAGGGTTTTTGAAGCTCTGCTAGGTACAAAAGGACAAAGACCAAATATATTTTTTATTACACCATACTAGCCTATAGATTTATCTCTGAATTTGAGAGTAGAATAAAAATATTTTAGACAGGTAGAGTGTTAAAAATATTTTTCTCGTGCACACTTTTCTGGAAGCTGTTAAAGGATATACTCAAATGAAATGAAAATGTAAAGCAAGAAAAATGAAGATTTGGGATCCAAGACACAGGGGATACGATGGGGAATGGGGAGGGGAAGGAGAGAATCTCCAGAATGAAGATGAAGGGAGATCCGGAGGTAAATAGTAGAGAAAGCAATCAGTCCATATTGCAACTGTTGAGAAGATTCCAGGAGAAATAAGTCCAAGAAGATGAAATCACTAGAATACCTGCTGTTTCTGAATGTGTTGAAAGGAAATTTACACAGTGGAGGAGAAACTGAGGATAAGTCCTAAGTACACAGAAAATCAAATACACAAAACAATAAAGATAACATTTAACTCCATGGACAAGAAGTTGTTCTAAGGAAAACAATCATAGTATATCACCTGCCAGCCATGATTAGAATTCAATAGTCAAAGTAATGTAAATAGTGAAAAATTTATCTTACAATAGAAACTGAAATAAAGCATTAAACTATAATAAAAAATGCAGAACTAGCAATGCAGGAAGGTTATTTAGAAATAGGGAGCTAAGTACCAAAAAAAAAAAAAAATCAGCTGAAAGAGATTAAAAAGAAAGACTTCTTTTAAAGAACGTTTTCATCTAGGCCTGACTTTTTAAATATCTTAGGAACTTTGGCTTTAGTATATCTGAATTCAAAATGTATAGAAACATGTATTCACTAAGTAGACAGTTTAAATACAATGTGATAGTCATAATCCTAAAAGCAGTTTAACTAATGTCTGTCTTAAATTAACACAAACTAAATATTTGCAACATTAAGGAGTATCTGTTTTGCAATGGACTCTAAAGGGCCAAAAAAAAACAGTTATCTTTTTACTCCTTTTTCGGTTTTGTTGGCATTGTAATATGTTGCATTCCACTTACTATGACCTCCTTGGCTTTTCAGTGTAGTTTTTCTCTGTCTTTTTTTATCCTTGACCAAACTTGCTATAGTCTATTTTTAAAATTGTTTTCAAATAAGCAGCATTTCGTTTTTAATTGAGTAGCACTACATTTTATATTTTCTCTCTGGATGTTTTCTACCTTGAGTTTTGCTGCTGCTGTTTCTTTTTCCCCCATCTTTCTTATATTCTGATCATTACTGTTTTGCTGTATCTAACAGGCTTCGATATTTCTAAATCCATATTCACGCTTATTTTTTCTAGTTGATTGAATCTTTTATTTGAATAAAATAGCCCTCTATTTAATGCTGGGTACCTTGAATTTCATTTTGTTTGCTATTACTATTGCTATACTGGCTTTTTTTTTCCTTATTATTTGCGCAGTATATCATTTTCTCTGTTTTTATTTCCAAATTTTACCAACTTTCTGGCCTTTGGAAATTCCAAAAAAAATATGATTTGTTAACGGTAGTCCTCATTTTCCAGCACTGTTACAACTTTCTCTCGAGTTGGAGACTTACATGTATTTTTTGTATCTGTTCAAAACTTTTTATTCATATCATTGGATTTAGGGCAGACTGTCTGCCATTGTGATCCAATCTCTTCTTGCTTCCTTTTGTTATGAAAATGGTTATATCAATCATAGCTTGAAATATTGACATGTAGTCTAATAGTTTAGTAAATGTAAATTAAAGGAAGGTGGCATGTCACATTTAAGAAAGAACTAAAACACATTTTTTTATTTTGCTATTTGAGTTTTATTCCATTATTATCATTCTTCTGATATAAATTAGAGGGAGAAGCTAGAAGATACAGATAACTGGATATTGGATACTAGCAAATTAGTTTATAAAGCGGTAGAGATAAGGAAAGGAAGGGTTTCTGCTGAATAATTTCTCCATCGTGAAGAACATTGCTTATAACATTGTCTTTGTCCTACCTGCATTAATTCTGGGTTAGGGTCTAGATGCTGGACATGATTCAAATATTTAACTATTACACATGATTCATAACTCAGAAGTTACACAGGGGTATATGAGGCAGCCAGTACTATGACCTCCTCGTGTGTCCTTCCAGACATAGTTTATTTATTGCCAAGCAAATACATTAGGAGGGAGGGGAGCTGTGAGGACAATGCACCATGGCCTTAAAATCTCTAAAAAATAGCCAGGGAAAAATACTTATTCAAGTTGTACACACACTACTTTTACAATTCATCGATAACAAGAAATATAACCCAGTTTTGGCCGGGCGCTGTGGCTCACGCCTGTAATCCTAGCTCTCTGGGAGGCCGAGGTGGGCGGATCGTTCTGAGCTCAGGAGTTCGAGACCAGCCTGAGCAAGAGCGAGACCCCGTCTCTACCAAAAATAGAAAGAAATTAATTGGACAGCTAAAA
>CAUYSK010066356.1:0-60745 GCA_963575035.1 Avahi laniger
TAGAAGGTAATCTTTGAAAGATTTTATAACTGTTTGTTCACGTAGATAGAATTAGTTAAGGGATCTGTAGAAGCCTTTTGAAAATCTGTTAACCTAAGAGGAACTACCTGCTGTTATGTAAATCTGTTACCCCTGGCAACTGATCACTGTTCCCTATAAGTTACCATGTAAGACTTCATTCGTGGCTTTTGAGATTCATGGAGAAATCTAGGCCCCCTGAGATCCCGCTTTGCCTATAATCTTTATAAATTTATATAACTATACCTTTGTCTCTGTGTATTCTTTTATTTCCAATTATTTTCCATTTTTCTATTATTTTCTTATCCCTTGCAACTCTACCAAAGGGACCCGGTTTTTTGCTGGGAGCTTAGCTACCTCCCAGCAGGGGAGAGATGGGGGAACAGGCCACGTGGAGAGCAGAGGGTTGCTGCTGTAAGCCAGGGATGACTGGTGTCATCCGGAGATGGGAGAGGTGAGGAAGGATCCTCCCTTAGAGGCTTCTTCTAATTTTTTTGTTGTTGTTGTTAGAGATAGAGTCTCGCTGTGTTGCCCAGGCTAGTCTTGAACTCCTGGCCTCAAGTGATCCTCCCACCTCGGCGCCCCAAGTGGCTGGGACTCCAGGGCATGTATGTCCTGCTAATTACTTTTATCACCCTAGAGGTTTCTGAGGGAGTGCAGCCTTGCCGACACCTTGACTCCAGACTTGTGGCCTTCACAACTGAGAAAAACCTCTGTTGTTCAGAGGCCAGTCTGTGGGACTTGACCACAGCAGCCCTGCCAGGCAGGTGGTCTGTTCTCCAGAGTGGGCTGGATAGAATCTTCCTTTCACCCAGGCGGGGTCTCCACTTCAGCCTTTGGCCAGAGACTGTCAGAGAAGGCGAGGTCGGGTGGCCCATCCCTATGGCTCCACCTCACGCACCCCTTGGCCACCTCGCTCCTGTCCAGCTTCCCCTGGCCTTGCCGTGCAGAATTTACCCTTTGTCTTCCGCACGTGTGACTTGATTAACTTGCTTCGGTATTGCCCTTTCTTGCCCCTCTGTTCTCTGGTCAGAGTGATTGGCCGCAGAGCCGGGGTGAAGACACCATTGGAAACAGCCGCACCAGGCCCTGCCAGCCCTGGCCGGTGGGCCTCTGTGCGGACGTGTGGGGCTCTGGCCCTCGAGGAGCTTGCTGGGCCTTTTTAAAGTCCAGCTTTTGTGTCTGGCTTATCGTCTCGTTCATCGTAATTATGACTGTAGAGGTTCTCTCCGAGGGTGGTTTGTCTTTAGATTTCTGAAGAATTGTGCCTTATTGATCAGAATGAGACTCAGAAGAGGTGGCCCTAGCCAGCCGTGGGCCCAGGGCCCGCATGGGCACCAGACTCGGGGGGAGCAGGGTGATGCAGTGGACAGGGAAGTACGGAACGTCGTCTGTGCCCAGTTGGTCCCTTGCAGGGCCGTGGGGTGTCATGCTTAGGGGATGTCATAGGAAACAGCACTGAGTGTCTGGGGGAAGCCAGCTCCGAGAGGTGGTGGGCCTGGTGGGGACTCACAGGCATCTGCTTTGTGTTGTAGTATTTTAACCACATCAGTATCGAAGACTCGCGGGTCTATGAGCTGACCAGCAAGGCCGGGCTGTTGTCTCCATATCAGATCCTCCACGAGTGCCTTAAAAGGTAGGGCGGGAGGGCGCCTCCCCCGTGGGGTTAGGTTGGGCGAGCCCCTGTCTGGCATCCCATGTCCTTGGTGGCCGTTTGTCCCAGGGTGGAGGCATTGCCAGTTTTCCCTGGGTACACAGAAGCCCCTCAGCCCTGGTGCTCTGTCAGAGCCCATGGGGTTGGGTCAGGCATGTCAGGGATTCCGCCTCTCCAGCCGAGACGAGACGCAGTGTGGGGAGAGGCCTGGCCTTCTCTTCAGAGAGCCTTGAAGGACTTTCCCAAAGCAGCCCCCACTCCTCCTCAGTTGACGCTGCCTGTTCTTTGTTTTTTTGTTAAAGAAACCATGGAATGGGTGACACATCCATCAAGTTTGAAGTGGTTCCTGGTAAAAACCAGAAGAGTGAATATGTCATGGCGTGTGGCAAGCACACAGTTCGCGGGTGGTGTAAGGACCCTTCTCCACTGCTTCCCAAGGACCCTTCTCCACTGCTTCCCGAGGACCCTGGCGGGTGGCATTGGGCTAGTGGCCCTTGGTGTGGCCTTGTGCTTCCCAAGCCCCAGCTGTGTGTTGGCTGCCACACATTCAGCCCAAGGTGGGGCTGGAGGCCATCCTGCCTGTATCTCTTGTCTTCCTCCTGTACCCTCCTGCCACCTCTGTCTCTGTCCAGCCCTGCCTCTATGGCAGGAGGAGTGTTCTTCCTCCCAGATCAGCCAGCAGAACATTGCTGCTTCTCTGTGTCTGGAGTGTAAGGCTGGGAAGAGAGGCAGGCTGCTTAGCTGCGTGGCTTTGGGTGCGTGCCCTCACCTCCTAGAGCCACAGATGGCCATCGCAAAGTAGCGGCTGGTTGCCATGAGACATGGGTGCCCAGAGCAGTGGCACAGTGTGCCCCGTTGGCCCTCAGGGTGCTGGGTTGGTGAGGCTGGGAATAGCAGGGGCTCCTGTAGAGGCGAGGTGGCTGTGTGAATGCAGGATGCTCATGACAACTCTCTCCATGTTTGCTTTGTCTTTGTAGGTAAAAATAAGAGAGTTGGAAAACAGTTAGCCTCTCAGAAAATCCTTCAGCTGCTACACCCACATGTCAAGAACTGGGGGTCTTTATTGCGCATGTATGGCCGCGAGAGCAGCAAGATGGTCAAGCAGGTAAGTGGCCCCCTCGGGTCCTAGGACAGCCTCTGCTTCTCCTCCCACCCTGAAGCTTGTGTCTTAGGCTCTGCTGTCAGAGGGGCAGAGTATGGCAGCTCTGCCCTAGCTCATGGCTGCCTCTCCTATGCCATGTCTGTGAATTTGTGGGCAGGGGATATAGGGTTGTCTGAACCTGCTGGGAGTGGTCAGTGCAGTGTGAGTGATCGGGCACTGCCTGGGCCCAGCCCTGTGGCTGGTGACAAGGTGGCTGGAGTGCAAGGCAGGGCCAGGCAGGAGACTCTGGTGATGCGCCGGCTCTGAGGGGCATGAAGGCTCCAGAGCCAGGCCCCTGGCCCTCCCTGGGCAGCACACCCTTGGGCTTAGTTGACGCCCAGTGACTTGAAGGAGACTGAGCATATCAGTGCAGCTCTCCCTGGGCTGCCTTTACTGGAAGAGCGTGTGCGCCATCTGTCTTGTTTCTGTTGTTGTGGCCACGATCTCAACGTGTAAGCTGATGCCTGCACCCAAGGGGTAGAGGAAAGCACTGGGAGGTGAGTGCTCACGTTCTTCATTTTTCTCCATGTTTACGGAAACTGGGTTATCTGCGTCCAGCTTGGTGGAGGGACAGTAGGTATGAGGGAAGTGCGCTACAGGTGGGGTGACCTGAGGACTGTGCCTTGGGAGAGCGCAGCACCACCTTCAGGTCCCCTGGGACTGTGAAGGGGCCTTTGCTATGGGCATGACAAGGCAGGGTGAGGCCACACAGGCCACCAAGGTGTGTGAAGGATGATGCTTTTTGGGCAAGGAGTTAAAATGTAGGTAAAGCTTGCTTCTGCCTTTGCTGTGCACAGTCCTAGGCACAGACTGAGAGGGAGAGAGCAAGCCTTGCTTTGGCCTGTGGGGGGAACCACTCTGAGCTGGAAGGGGGGGAGTCCCAGCCTGGCACAGCCCAGCATAGGGCAGCTCTGGCATCCCAGGTCACAACAGGCACCCTCATGGATGGCCCCTGAAGACAGGAAGGGGCCAAGGATAGCTTGTTGGCCATGTAAGCTGTGGGATGCACAGAGAGCTCAGTGCCTGGGGCCAGCATGCTGTCCCTGCTGGCTGTGGCCATGTGCTCATCTCTCTACTTGGTGGGTTCTTGGGCTCCAGTGAGCACCCAGCCTCCCTGTCCTGCCAGGCAGGAGGAGGCAGAAGCGGGGTGGTGTGGCCAGAAAGCAGGCCAGGCGTCGGCAAGGATAGGCAGCCAGTGTGTAGCGGGTGGCCACATCTCCTGGCTGCTGTGTGCCTGCCAGGCAGTCCTGAAAGCGAGGCCCTGTGTCCCCAGGAGACCTCGGACAAGAGCGTGATCGAGCTGCAGCAGTACGCCAAGAAGAACAAGCCCAACCTGCACATCCTGAGCAAGCTGCAGGAGGAGATGAAGAGGCTGGCAGAGGAGAGGGTGAGTGTTGTCCCACATCTGCCCTCCCACGTCTCCCCCAAGATGAGAGGCGCCAAGACCCTCCTTCCAGATGAGACTGGCTTTCTTTAAGCTTCAGCATGTGTGAAATTTTGTAAAATCACTTTACTTTTAGTTACAGTAGAGAGCTGGCAGGCCAGCCTGGTGTTCGGTGGTGGGCATGACCTCTGTGGGCTGACGCTGGTCTTGATTCCGCACTGGCATTTGAGGGCAGGGTCACTGTGCTGGCCAGGACCCTGGGGAACTCACAAGTTCACCTGGTAGGGCTTGGTCCCAGCAAGGCTTCCTAAAGCCACCTTGGGTGCCCCACACCAAGAGGGGACTGTTAGGTTGACAGTGATATCCCGTCCCCAGGCACAGTCCATGTGGCTACTCACGCCCCCTCCTGGGCCTCCTAGGCAGGAGCTTTCTTAGCTGTGGCATTCCCTGGGCCTGCACGAAAGCCCCGGTACTCCGCGTCTGCTGCCCTGCCTGTGTCTCGACAGGACAGGAGACCAGGAGGTGCCTTGCTCCTGCCCTAGGCAGGGGTGGGGAGCTTTGTCCACCTGGAGCTAGCAGGACTGCCTGGCCTATCCCTGGTCAGGAGAGGAGCTATGGGGCCTGAGGGGAACAGGCCCTGGCTTGGCGAAAGGGGTTGACTGGGCCCCAGGGCAAACAAAGGCTGGGTCAGGGAGAGACTTGGCTTGTTGCTGTGACCACACCTGACTTCTTTGCTTCTGGATGTGTCGTGACACCAGGGAAATTGCAGCATGTGGTGCTTTGCCATGGCATTCCGGGGGCCCTCTCCAGTCTTGGCTTAGTCTGCTCCCCAGGAGCCAGGGGAGCCATCCTGCTCCCAGCCTGGCATCACAGGCACTGGTGTCCTCTGGGCTGCTGGAGCCTCCTAGCACCAGTCTACAGGGCTTGCCTCTGCCCTGGCCCTCCTGAGTCCTTTGCCAAGCCCAGTTCATTGCCGAGCCCAATCCCCGAGCTGTTGTTCTTTCAGGAGGAGACTCGGAAGAAGCCCAAGATGTCAATTGTGGCGTCTGCCCAGCCTGGCGGCGAGCCCCTGTGCACTGTGGATGTGTGAGGAGGCAGCACAGGCCCGGGCGCGGGGGCCGCCAGCGGCACTGCTGAGGAGACCACCAGTCACGCATCGCTCATCGCAGAGTCAGGCCTCCAACCTGCGTTCCTCCCCTGTGGCCAGTGTGTCTGAGGGCCTGGGCCAGAGGGGGGGGCTCTAGCACACGGGGACAGTCACGACCACACAGCACACACGTAGGCAACGGTTCTCCCTTGGAAGCTCTCCCAGGCCTGCATGGATGTGTTTAAGGATCAACTGCAAGTACCGCACGGGTGGAAGCTGGTAGTTTCTAGACAGCTGTAGCCCGTGCTCGTGTGTACCTGCTGCAGACTGTCTGACAACAGTTTTCATGAACTGTAGCATGTAACGTGCACTGACAGCAAGTGCTGCTGGACAGTGGATGAGCTGAGAAGGGATGCTGAGTGCTGGGGCCATGGCTGGCCTGTGGTGCCAGGTGGCCCCTGTGCCCAGGGCCCCTGCAGAGCCGCTGCGGAGAGCTGGCTGGAGGTGCACGTGGCACTTCGCCCCCACCTGCCTTCTGTGTTTTCCCTTTTTCTCTGAAAAAGTTTTAACAGTTAGAAAGGAGTATTTCAGACCTTTTTGGTTTAAAATAAATAGACCTTTAGCATCAGCAGTACTTTTCAGAGATTGCAGGCAAACTATCGTCAGGGTGGTTGCCTAGACGTGATGCCAGCGGGGACGACGACATCCTGCAGCCTCCCTGGTGTCGCTGCCTGCTGCAGCCCACCGTTCTGGTCAAGTCTTAATGCCCCAAGGTCACACCTCCCTGGACACTGAGGCCCCACGTTTGCTGGCCTCTGGCAACGGTTTTTACAAAGATTTTTGCAATCAAGTCCATCTGTCCACTCATCAATTTTTAAAGCTTTTGATATTTCAGCATTTGGAAAGAAACTACAGTGAGGGTGGAAGGTAGACTTGGAATCATGCATTTTAGCAAGTGAACTTGTTTAAACAGGAAGCAAGGGCCCTTCGGTGCAGTCCACTCTTGACACGGAGCTGGCTGAGCGCGTGGCGGGCAGCTGCCTCCTGGTGACAGTGGCTTCCCTGGATCTTGAGGGCAGCCACCCCATGCCCAGTTTGCTCCTTACCTGGCACCGGTGCTTGCTGGGCCCCTACAGATGGAGCAGGGTTGGAGCTGGGCTCCTGCTTTGTCCCAGGGCATGAGATCGTGCTCAGAGCCCTGTCCCCAGCACCTGTCGAGGCTGCCGTGTGCTTCTGCCATGCCAACCCATGCAGGAGCCCGGCATTCTGCAGCATCTGCCCCATCATGCCGCCCATGGGTGGTGGTGATGGTGTTTTTGTCCAGAACATGGAATGTCAACCTGTGGGTCACCCATAGCATATCCCTTCCTCACAACCTATGTGACCAAGGTTGGCTTCTGGGTTGACCTTCCAAAAGAAACTCCTAAATCAAGTTGCTATAATTAGATACTTGCTTCTGTCTTGCCCTTTGTCTGCAGCTGTGAATAATCGTTTGACCGTAACTGTTGCCCTTAAGACAGCCAGATGCGTCTGTGAACCAAAGCTTTGTGCACACCTGTCCCCCTAGAGGCCAGGGAGCCTCACTATGGCTCACTGGTCCCCTTGCACTGTGTCCCCTTCTGTCCACCAAGTGTGGGTGCAAGTTGTGCACAGTCTTGCGAGGTTGGTGGGCAGCAGAGCCTGTGCGGATGCCCCTGGGTACTGGGCCAGGGCCGGAAGGCGAGCTTCTCTTGTCTGAACGCATAAAGCAAACTGTCCAAAAGGAGTGGCTGCTGTTTTTCTTCTGAGGGCAGGAGCCTGGGGGCTCGGGGACCCTCAGCTGCCTCTCTTGGACCCTCTGTGGGCTGGGTGCGTGCTGGGCACAGAGGCTCCTGCAGGGCTGAGCAGCACACCTCAGTGTGGCTCTGGGTCCCTCCTTGGTCACTGTCCTCCCTCCTGGGCTGAGGTTTGAAGGCTCTCCCTTGGTCAAGTGCAGGGGCAGCAGCTGCCGTCCACAGTGGGGGAGGCAGGCGGCCTCCCCTTGCTGCCGAGTGCCCAGCACCCACTCCCAGGTGGTCCTTGGTTCTGAGATCTGCATCTCTGCCTCTTGTGTTTTAAGTGTAAAATTCGACATTCTGTTAAAAGCAGGCTCTCTGTACCGAGTCCCCCAATGGAGCAGAAGGGTTGGAGAGCTGCTCCACCACCCACCTTCCACCCTAGCTGGGCAGATTTTTGGTTCTGCCCAGGTCTGGTGAGAAGGGTGCCAGTAGGACCTGTGTCCAGGCAGGCCAGACACGGCCGAGGTGCCCTGCCCCTGGGTACCCATGGTAGGGGGCTGAGAGGAGCCCATGTATGCCCGAGCTCTGGCTCATCACAGAAACGTCCTTAGTTCAGCATTGTTTATTCCAGCCATCACAGCCTAGCTGTTCCAGAAGGGACATGGAGATAGGGAACGAGCCGCAGGAGACCCCCGCTTTCCTAGTTGGAGCTCAGAGCCCGTGGCCACAGGCTGTTCCTGGTGAGGCTGCCAGCTGCTCTGCATCCTGGAGCGCCTGGGCAGGGCTGTGAGGGTCCCTGGCCTTCTGCCCCTATGACAGGCCCTGGTCTGGAAGAGCTGGCTGCTACTGGTCCCAGGACCTAGGACGAGAGGGAGGCCCCAATCTCCTGTGGGGTGTCATCTGGGGGCCCTGGTTGGGGCTGGGCTGGAGGGCCTTGGGGCCCCAGGACCCCTGTGCCGTTGGAGTGCTCCACCCTCTGGAACAGGATGAGCATCTCGCAGTGTGGGGTCTGTGGGAACAGGTCCACGGCCACAGCCTTGACTGGCTGGAATGGGGTGCCCTTCACGCGGTTAGACGGGGCCCTGCAGAGGCTGCAGTGAGGAAGGAAGGAGCACCAAGGTCAGCCTCATGGCTGGCCAGGGGCTCCGCTGGGAGGTTGGGAGGCATGGGCTGGGCCCTGGCCCCCTACCCCGCCCTGTTTGACACTCACTCCACAAAGTTGCCCATGGCTGCCCGAGGGTTGCAGGAAACATAGAGGAGCCGCTTAAGGTTCTCAGCTCTGCGGAGGGCCAGGATCACCTTGGAGTCTGAGAAGGCAGACACGGGCTGGGTGCCTGAGGCCTGAGACTACACAGCCTGGTGTGCCACCCTGACACCTGTCTTCCCTGTACCACCTCCCCAAGGAGAGGCCACTTACGCAGGCCAGCACGGGGTGGGTCCAGGATGGCCACAAGTTGCTGGGAGGCCAGTCTGCTCACCAGGGCAGGCATTAGGTCCTCGGCCCTCCCGCAGTGGAACTCAACGTTGCTCAGCTCTGGAGATGGCACCACAGCCTGTCAGTGGGCCCTGGACACCTTCCCCCAGCAGGGCCAGCCTGCGAAGGGGCCAGAGGGGCCTTGGGAGCCCACTGGCCAAGGAGCCTGCTCACCCTGCCTCCCTGTTGGGCAACCCCGGGACTCGGGTGCAAGGGAGGTCTGCGGGCAGCCCTGCTGCACCCCAGTGGCCCTCAACCCCAGGGTGGATTCTAGGTGCCATGGTAGAGGCATGCAGGGGAGTGAGGGGATGACGGCCGTCCCCCTGGGCCTGCCCGCTGTGCTCACCGTTGGCATGCGCATTCACCCGGGCATCCTCCACAGCCTCCGGGCACAGCTCGACCCCGATGACTCTCTTCACCTTCTGAAATAGGAAGGGTACAGACTGGTGCCTGCCCAGCACTCCTCAGGAAGGGGAGTGGCAAGAGACAAAGGGGAGCTGGGCCCGGGGCAGGACAGGGTTGGTGGCGGGCAGGGGGTGGAGAGAGGACTCACCCGGGCCAGGGCCAGGCCAATGGTGCCAGTACCGCAGCACACGTCCAGCACCGTGCTGCCCCCGTCCAGCTGTGCCCAGTCCTGGATGACTGCATAGAGCACCTCGGCCGCAGGCGTGTTTACCTGGAGGGCAGCAATGGTGCCCGTATGCAGGCCTCCCCTCCTGCACCCCAAGCACTCCGGACCCCTGGCTCCCCCTGCGAGACTTCTGGGCCCAGGCAACCCACCCTCGTCCCCATCCCAGCCTCAAGCCACCCTTCTGGCCACACCATGCTGGCAAATCCACCCAGCCTCCTGGCTTCAAGAGCCAAGTCCATGCCAACCCTCCTGTCCCCGACCCCCATTCACAGGGAGCCCTCCCGAGTGGCAGACTTGCAGGACCCCCACAGCTGCCCAATGGGCCACACCTTCCTACACCAGCACTCCCACTAGGGCCCCTGGAGTCACCCAACTATCACCGCCACCTCCACCTCTGGACCTTCAAGTCCTGCCAGGCCTGTGTCCAAAAGAGGGTCCTTAACGGGCTCCAGACCCCACACCTCCCTTGAGAGTCTCTCCCCACACCACCCCCTGCCCCAGTATCGGGAATGATCCTGAAACAGTGTTCCACCCCCAAAGCCACCACTGTCCCATGGTGGTGCAGTGTGCCCTGCACTGGGGACTATTCCGCAGCCTTCCTGTGATGAAAAACCTCTTTCCTGCCTCAGCCCTTACCCAGGGGCTAGCCTGCCTGGATGCTCTCCCCAGATGGAGCCAGCGTTGTGTCACCATCCTAACCCGCTGTCCCCATCATGTCCTGACGGTGCGTCAGGCCTCGCTCCACGTGTCCTTGTCCCCACCAGGGACTCAGGGCTACCTGGAAGAAGGCGTGAGGTGAGATCCGGAAGGTCAGCCCAAGCAGGTCCTCATAAATGCACCGGTCCCCAGCCACATGCTCCAGGGGCAGGCCCTCCTGGCTGGGAGTCTTTCTGTGGGTGGAGGTGTAGGGCCTTCAGTGTCACCTCCCCTGTGGGGACCCCCTCATCCCCTCCCAGGCTCCTCACCGCTGTCCCTCCTCCACGAAGTACAGACAGGTCACCCCACTGGCATTGCCTGGCCCTGCCACAAAGTGCTGTGCTAGGGAGGCCTTCAGCTCCGCCAGCTCCCTGGGGCTCAGTTTCTGGAACAAGGGGTGAGAAGGCCCCGTCAGACTGTGCTGAGGCCCACCCAGGTCAGACACCCCCCGGCAGGGCCCCTGCCTGAGACCTGGGGGTGGAAGTGGGCGATGGCCATGGCTTGGCCACGGCGGCTGGTGCGCACGGTCAACTGCTTCCAGTGGCCCGTGTACGTCTCTGGGTCATATGCTGAGTATGGAGTGGACCTGTGGGAGTCACAGGTGTCCTTGAGTTCCTGATGTCTGCCAGCCAGGACTGGGGAGCAGCCTCCCTGCTCTCTTCTCCAGCCGTACCCTCCCCCACCTGACCGCCATCGAGGGCACCCCAGAAGGCTTGGGGCAGGATCCCTGCCCTCTGCTCCCAGAATGCACAGGACTTCCCAGGAGCCCAGCCTCAGGTCCTCACCGAATGAACTCCTGGAAGGCCTTCACCACCTGCTTCGTGGCTTCAGGGATGTGCACAGTGTCAAAGGGGGCAGCCACAGCACACGTCCCACCCTTGTACTTGCTGAGCCGGCAGCCAACTGTGTTGTCCTTCCCGTCCACCCCGATGCCGACCAAGAACTCACACTTATTACGATACTCAGTCTGCAGGGAGGTAGGAGGCAGAGAGACAGCCGGACTTCACCCTGGCTGTCCAGCACCTGTGTGTGGAGAAACCCTGATCTCCCCATGGGGGCCAGCAGTCAAAACCAAGAGGCCTACTAACAGCCACGTGGTGAGTGCCAGAAGGAAACGCAAAGCAGGCACACTGATGGGATGAGTGAGCAAAAGGGAAGTTTTAAAAGCACACGATGGAGGTTGCTGGCTGCCGCAGCCCAGGCTAACCTGCTGGGGTGATGGCTGGACCCCCTCCAGAGGGCAGCAGGCCTTGTTGTGCTTGTGCCTCTGTGCAAGCAGCCAGGGCAGCAGGGCGCGGTTGGTGTTCCCAATTTCCCTGCAGGAGGAGGCAGATCCGTGGTCAGACTCTGCCTGCCGCCCCGCACCTATGCCCGGCCACTCCCTAGGAACATCACTGTGTCCACTGAACACGGGCCAGCTCCCTGAGAGACTGCTGGGCCCCACGCTGGCCATCCTGCTTGGTGCGGGCAGGCTAAGCAAGCACGGGGCAGAGCAGGACTTGGGGCCGAGGGGTGCCCTGTGCACACACTCACTTGGCGAGCTTCTGCAGCACCTGCTGACATTCCAGCCGCTTCCGCTCCAGCTGCTCAGCGTAGGGCATCATCCAAAGAGGGGTCACGACGTCGGCGACTCGTGTGGCAGGGGGATCACCCTCACCCTCCAGCCGCCGCCTCTTGGCCATGGGGTCAGCCTTGGGCCGGGCCAGGCGCACGCTGAGTGGGCGGCCCTTCCAGAGGGTGCCGTGCAACACTCGCAGGGCCTTGTCCCGCTCGGCAGCACTGCGGAACGTCACGAAGGCGCAAGGTGGTTGCCCGAAGAGTTTAGTCTTGTGGGGCTGCAGGCCAAAGCGGCCCAGGAAGCGCCGGACGTCGCTGAAGCTGGTGTGGCGAGGCACGTTCTGCATCTCCAGCTTGAAGATCTCCGAGGTGAACACGTCGTCTCTGATGTAGCTGTAGAGCCCCAGCTGAGGCCCAGGCCCTGTGGCGGTGCCAGCTCCCTCCTCCTCCTCCTCCTCCTCCTCCTCCTGAGGGGCAGGGGCTTCGGGGCTAACCAGGGCACTGCTGCTATACTGGCTGCAGCCCTCCATGGGCTGCGGGACCTGCACGGGGACAAACAGGGCTAGGCTGAGGGCTTGACCACCAGGCCTGACCCCCTCAAGCTCCCTCCTCCCACACCCAGTCGTCCCCACTGCTCTCCTTTCTACCCTCCTTCTCCATCTCAGTCTCGCATCCCCATCTCTTCTCCCACGGGCTTCCCGCCCCACCCCATCCCCATCCTGATCCTCGACCCCTTCGTCTCCCTTCACTCTACTTCGCTGTCCAGCTTGTCACTCATCGTCTGGGCCTTTCGTCACCAGGACTGGGGGCCCCAAGAGGGCCGCGTCGCCGCCTGGTCCTGGGCTTGTCACACGGGAGGTGCTCAGAGAGCAGGGGCGGCGCTGCGAGGTCGCCCGGCGGAGGCTGGACTCGAACCCCTGGTGCTCAGGCCCTGATCTCGGGCACGGGCTGTACCGCCCGCCTACCAGGGGCCCGCGCCGGCCACTCGCCTCACCCACCGCTCTTGAGTCCTCCAGCGCGTGTCACCGAGGCGGTGCGTCTCCATGGTCCCGGCTTCCGGCAACGTCATCACCACGCGCCAGCTGCGATTTCCTCCCCCCTCCCCAGCTACTTTAGCCAGCACTACGGGCGCGTGCGGCTGGGGACGGAAGTGCGCGCGGGAGCTGCTGGGAGTGTGCGCCTCCCAGGCTGACTGGCGGGCCGGGCATGCGCCGCGGGCGTTTTGGCGGGAGGTGCGGGGCGGGCCGGACAATGCGAGTGTCCACCGCATGAGCCAATAAAGCTGCGCTGGTTTTGAATCGCGGCGCGTTTCCCGCCGCCGGGGTCAGGGGTCGGGGTTCGGGTCGCGGGGCGGAGGGAAAAGCGGGCGGGCAGGAGGCGCCGGCGCCAGACGCGGAGGGAAGGAGCTACGAGTAGCCGCCGAGAGGCCGAGAAGCCAGCGACGACCGAGCCAGCCGAGCCGCCGCCGTCGCCGCCGCGCCCCCATGGCGGCCACCAAGGTGCGGCCAGCCCCGGGGTGGGCGGACGGGGCCCAGGGGGGCCGGGGCCGCTATCGGTGGCCACGTGGGCGGCCCGCGCCGACACGGCCAACCCCCGCCGGCCTGCGGGCTCGGCGCTTGCGAGGCCTTACTTACACGGGGCCTGGGAGCTGGAGGCCTGTGGGCCGGGGTGCCTGGTGTCTGGGGGTGCGGGCTCCGGGCCCGGGGGCTGCGGGGCACCCGCATGACCTTGGGGTGGGCCAGGGAGCAGCCATCACCGTGCAAGGCCGCCCATTCACTAGGGACCGAGGCCGGCGGCTGGTTTTCTCTGGCCCGGCTCACTTGGGGCTTCCCAGTAGTACGGTGCAGTGGTCCCTTCCGTCGCCCACGCAGCACTTCATTCATTCAATCCTGACGTCTGGAGTCGCCACCATCCTCTGTGGGAGAAATCGCGTTCCGGCGGTGGGGGTGGGGGCGTCCAGGACGCGCCGACCCAGGGCGGGGGCGGCTTTGTTGGCTGCCGGTGTCTGGCTGGGTGCGTGCCATGGCACAAGCCACAGTGCTGTTGAACTGGGAAGAGCAGCTTTTATTTGCTTTTCCGGTTTGATTCTGGGGGTGATGTTTTGGGGTCTCTTAGGGACTTTTGGGTCACTGAGGCACGTGTTCTGCAAGACTTGAACCTAAAATATGATTATTTGTGCTCTGGAATTTTCCGAATTGGCTGAGGGTTTTATGACTTTAACTTGTATGACTGGCTTACTGATGAACTTAATTTTACAAACTATTCAAAAACTACTAACAGGATTGTGAATTCCACGTAAATACTAAGAGTCCTGTAGCAATATTTTTTTCTTCTAGTAAGGAAGAGCCCATGCATTTCCTAACTAGTGAAAACGGAAAGAGTTTCTGTTCTCTTTAAGGGTGATGCTCTTAAGATTCATCATTGTGTCCCTTGATCGTCACACAGCAGATATCCCCTGCATTTTACAGATGAGGAAACTGAGGCAGTTTCTCCCAGGCCACTCAGCAAGTTTCAGGAGCTCCAGTCAGTCTGTGCACAGATCTGATTGATGTTTGCAGATGGGGGCAGGGATGCAGAAATTTAGCATCTAACCACAGGCTTGCCTCGTGATCCCACATGCAAACCTTTCCTGGAGTGAAAGGCTGTGGGCTGAATTTCTTACTTTAGGGTGAGGCCTACTCTAGTGTTCAAAGGCTCTTCATTCACTGTTGGGATGCCCACTGCGGGCACTGGTGGGCTCTGGCTGTGGGCCAGGTCTGGAGGCCAGCAATGCCACTCACCTCTTTGTATCTCCCTCCACAGGACACGCATGAGGACCATGATACATCCACTGAGAATGCAGATGAGTCCAACCATGACCCCCAGTTTGAGCCAATAGTTTCTCTTCCTGAGCAAGAAATTAAAACGCTGGAAGAAGATGAAGAGGAGCTTTTTAAAATGTAAGTAGGCTGACATCCCAGAGTAGGTATCTTTGAAAGTTATGGTGTTTGGGTGTCAAGGTCTTGCTTGGCCTGAATTTAATCAGTCTGAAGCTGTTAGAAGAAAGGGCCTAAAATTGTGTGGTGACTAATCCTGCTTAGAAATTCAACCCCTAGCTTCACCAAATCACCAGTCGACCCTGCTGCCCCCTGGCCAGTCATGTGAGGGTGTCCCATCACTGCTGCTCTGTCCACAGAGAGCACACTGCTGGGTCCTGGGTCCCCGGGTTCCCAGCGTGACATGCTGCTTCTGGGTGGAAAGGCTGAGTGTAGGCCTAGAGCCTGGTTGTCGAGCAGAGGCCTGGGCTCCCCCTGGGGCCGGGGGAGAACAGAGGGCATCTCACAGTTGAGGGAAGGTCTGAGCCTGTGTAGGGTGGGGGCCTCAGCCTCCTCCTGCTCCGAGTTGTCCCCATGGGTCTACAGGCCTGAGGGGTGCACCTAAACTGTGACCGTGAGACACCCAGCCCACCTGGGAGCTTCTTTACCCACTTTAGGTCATTTGCACGTCGCTTAGAGAGGTCAGGGGTTTCTGTTGTGAAAAATACTGCGACTGTAGACTTTTTTTTTTCTTTTTGATTGTGAAATAAAAACGGCCCATAATTTGTTGGGCTGTTGTGCTCTTTGGGGTGACGTTCTTGCAGCCTGAGAACGGAAAGGGTGTTTGTTGAGACGTCTGGTCCAGCTTGTGCCATGTGTTCAGTGCAGTGAGGACAAGCGTTCTTCTGGGAAAATGTTTGGTGCCTACGTTCCCCTCTGTGCATGTCTAAGCTTTTTGGTGGCTTTTCTCACAGGCGGGCAAAGCTGTTCCGATTTGCGTCAGAGAATGATCTTCCAGAATGGAAGGAACGAGGCACTGGCGATGTCAAGCTCCTGAAGCACAAGGAAAAAGGGACCATCCGCCTCCTCATGAGAAGGGACAAGACTCTGAAGATCTGCGCCAACCACTACAGTAAGTGGCCTCGGGCTCTGTGTTCACATCAGGTCAGCTTGGGTCCTTCAGGAAGATTCTTTCAGGGCCAACTGGGAACCAGGGAGCATATTCCTACATGGCACGCATGTTTGTTGTGTTTATTGCATTTAAGATAAGAAATGCGTTTCCAAATGTGCCTCTGAACTAAGAACAGGCCTGCATGAAACTTACAGAACATAGAGGTGTGGAGTCCAGCCAGGCAGGCTTTGCTGGGGTGACACAGAGCCCAGGGTGGGTTTGGGAGACGGAGTGAGTGCTGCAGGACAGGGTGAGGGCCAGCAGTGTGCGTGTGCGCAAGGTGCCTGGGCTCTGTGTGACAGAGAGTGGAGGGGAAGTATGTTGAGCGTGTTGCTTGTGGCATCTGGGCATGTGTGTGGTTTCTGAGATTGTGTTTGTGGTATCTGAGCACGTGTGTGGTGTCTGAGAGTGCATGTGGTGCCTGGGCTCGCTCTGTGTGCTGTGTAAGTACATGTGAGAGAGAGGGTGTCTGGGTGTATGTGTGCTGACAGCCTGTGGGTGTGTGTTGTGTCTGTGCACAAGTGCGTGTGCAAGGTGCCTGGGTGGCAGCCTCCCAACCTTTAGTGTTCTACTCCCACCAGGATGTCTCCTGGGGAGGACACGGGAGGAGGACAGGTGGCCACTGAGTCCTGGGCACCTGTGAAGCTGCACCGGGAGTGAGTGGCGGCCCTTGGGCAGGTGTGGCTGTAAGCCCTAATCACCCTGTGTGGGGTCAGGGAAGGGCCACAGGAGGCCCGGCCTGGAAAGAAGTGGCAGTAGGTTGTCCCCAACTCGTATGGCTGTCAGCTGCCTGCAGGCTGAGCTTGTGCTGCCCCTGCTTGTGGGTGTGTGTTCAGAAGCACCCTGGTCCTCGGGGGGTCCCTTGGTGAAGCTCTGATGTGGTGTCTGTTTGCTTAGTGTAATATGTGTCCATTGGGACAGGGCCCCGAGTCCCGGGCACACAGGGTGACTGCTAGTGGGAACCAGAGCTGAGTGGCCCTCAGGTGAGACAGAAGGATAGCCAGCTTTGCAGAGGCCCTGAGAAAGGGACAGGGCGCCCTCCCCACCCAGCCTATCTGCTCCTTGTCCTCATCCTCAAGCCCGGTTGAATCATTTCTGTGGGGTCTTCCCTGATGCTCCACGCTTCTCCCAAGCCTTGTTGGTTGCTGGGTTTCTGTGAGAGTCGTCAGTCAGTCCTGGCATGTGGGCAGAGCCATCTGCGTGGTCCGCGGTGCCTGGTGCGTGTCAGGGCCCTCAGTGGACGGGGATGGTGGTGGGTGGGAGCCGCATGACCAGTGGGGTGCGGGTGAGGCTGACGGGCAGCTGGCGTATGAGGTGTGGATGGGGATGGGGACTGCGTACAGGAGGCCTGGTAACTGCCCTGGGAGATCCCGAGCTCCCAGTTCACACGGCGACGTGTGGACTCCCGTGAGAGCGTGTGGCCAGGGCTGGGCATGGGCCCACCCCACATTCTCAGACCTGCCAGGGGCACAGGGGGCTGTTCTGGTGAGCCAGCACCTGTAGGGCCATCTCCAGGCACATAGTCCCCTCTTGGCCCAGGGACCTGTCTCCCCTTCCCTCCCCTCAGGTCTGCATGGGGCCTGAGGAATCAAGAGTGTTATTCCAGGCTCTGTCTTCCGTGACACTGAAGCATCTGTGATGGGGCTCTGGGTGTCTCCTGCTGGTGGTCTCATCCCTCTGAGCAGTAGCTTGCCCTGCCTGGCTACTTGCCCTGCTACATGACTGCCCTACGTTCTGGCTTCTTTCCCTCAGCTGCCCCCAACCTTCAGATCAGCTAGGTCCACGTGTTGGGGCCCTTAGGAATGTCTGGGCTCCCTTGGCCTTGTGCCCTGACATCTGACCCAGGGCCTGAGATGTGCTGGGACCGCAGCTGGTCCCTTTTTTACCCCCGTCTGCTTTTCTGCAGGTGGGGCTCTATGTGCTGCGTGGTATTGGGAAGAGATGTCCTCGTGGTTGGGGAGCAGGCTGCCCTGTTCCTGATCTGCAGGCCCTGTGGGACTTTGTATGGGCCCAGTTCTCAGGCCCAAACCATCCCCGTATTGCCTGAAGTGGGTCTCTTGGCTCAGTTATCAGGGTGCTCTGTGGCCAGGGACTGGGTGGGCCAGCCTTGGCGGCTGTCCCCGCTGTCAGTCCCCACTGTCCTCATGGGCTTCTCTCCCTGCAGTCACACCGATGATGGAGCTGAAGCCCAATGCAGGAAGCGACCGCGCCTGGGTCTGGAACACCCACGCTGACTTTGCTGACGAGTGCCCCAAGCCGGAGCTGCTGGCCATCCGCTTCCTAAATGCTGAGAGTGAGCAGGAGGGCAGGACCCCAGGGACCTACCTGACTTGGGGTTCACCTGTCCCACAGTGGGCAACAAATGCTGTTGCTTTTGGGGGAGAAGGGCCAGTAGGTGGGGAGTGTGCTAGGGCTGTTCCTGCCCTGCCGTCTTGTGCCTGGCACTTTAGCTTCTTGTTTGAGCTCCGGTTCCTGTCAGGTCTCGTGGAGCCTGAGACCAACCCTGGGGCCTTCCCAGGGCTGCTCCTCATGCCAGGCTTCTGGCTCACCGAGGGCAGGGGCAGTGTGGTCATCCAGGCCCACCTCTCTCTCCTGCTCGGGGGTCTTTGCGGTGTGGACTGTCAAAGTTGTGTTCAGTGGTTTCTGGAGGAGTTTAGCTGACAGTCTGGGGCTGAGGGAACCTCACTCATGTCCTGGGAGTAGGGTTGTCCCCGCGGCCCTTCCAACGCAAGTGAGGGGGGCAGCCCGGAGCCAGGAGGTCCCATGCTCTGGGCTGCTCTCTGTAAATTGTATACAGTCAGATGAAGGCAGTCACAAGGTTCAGCACAGCCCTCAGCCTTGGGACGGATTCGAGGGTCACCGCCCAATTTGGCTAAAAGCCCAGGGCCCTCTGTGAACCTCCCTCCACTGCTCCCGGCTCTTAGGAAGTCATTTCTCTTCTTTCCGCAGATGCACAGAAATTCAAAACAAAGTTTGAAGAATGCAGGAAAGAGATTGAAGAGAGAGAAAAGAAAGGTGGGGTGGCGGCCTGGGAGGGGCCTGGGTGGGGCTTCCTCGCAGACTCACTCTGCACCCGGCTGCAGCCTCAGACGGGTGCTTTTTCTGTCTGCCAGAGAAATATTCCGGGTGCTGCGGCTGCCTGACTTGTCAAGGGTGATGCAGCTGCCTGGGGACACGGGGTGCCTGGTGTGGCTTGTCTCGGGTCTAGCTGGGCAGGCGGTTGGCCCAGGATGCTCTGACTAAACTGACCAGAGGCTAAAGGTGCTTCAAGATAGCCTTGTTTCTTTCTCTCAGAGGCCTCAGTCACCTGCCCTCTGGGGTCAGGGGATGGCTGTGGTAGCCAGTGGCCAGATATTACTGAGCAGCCTGCTCGAGGTCTAGGCAACTCGTGGACGTGGGTTTACGTGGCTTCCTTCGGTCGTGCCCCTGGCGGGGGTCAGTCCTGAGGGCCGTGGGGGTGCAGGCAGGGCTGCAGTGTGGGCCGATGCTCCCTTTCTTCTGTTTTCTTACTTTACTCACTCTTGTGTTCTAGCAGGATCGGGCAAAAACGATAATGCTGAAAAAGTGGCTGAAAAGCTAGAAGCTCTTTCGGTGAAGGAGGAGACCAAGGAGGAAGCTAAGGAGAAGCAATAAATCGTCTTATTTTATTTCCTTTTCCTTTCTTTTTTCTTCTTTTTTAAAATTTTGCCCTGTCCCTCCTTTTCGGTTTTATTCTGTTTTGTTTTTACAAGGGACTTTATATATAAAGAACTGAATTCCAACATTCATGTTGGTTTTTTTTTTCTAAGTTTTTGCCCTATTGAAGACGACTTCAGAAAATCCATTCCCCAGTCATGAAAATGTACTGTGCTAACTTTCTTTTCCATAGTGGAAACACTTATTTATAGTCATCAAAAATAGTGAATAAAAACCACATTTGGAACCCGGACTGGGCAGCAGGACTGTGTGTGCGGCTCCGTTCTGTGAGTGGTGCGGTTCCCACTGGCTTCCAGGGTGCCCGCCTGAGCCCCTGGTGTGCGCGGCTGCAGCAGGCACCGCACTTCACAGCCAGGGTTCTCTGGAGACTCGCTCTGGTGCTACAGAGGCAGCCTAGCTGGGGTGCCTGGTGCCGGCTGGCGGCGTGCGCTGCTACTGAGGGTCTGGGTCGGGCTGGTGCTGGGCCTGAGGTGTGCTCTGCTCTGCCCTGTGGTGGGTAGGTAGGTGGCGGGGTGGGGGGTGTTCACACACATGTGCAAATCTGTTTTGGGGAGAGAAAGGAAGACCACCAGAGTACCTCACTTTAGCACAGGGAGGTGGTAACCAATTGAGCAGGTTTCCAGGCTTTGGCTGGGTCCTGGTGGAGGGAAAAGCCAGTCTTGCAGCACACGCTCCGCCTGGTGTGCCAGGCATGGCTCGGCCACACAGCCCTTACATCAGAAACCCCATCAGATACCCTAGCACTGTCCTTGGAGAAAACTTCCAGGGTCTTGGCCTCCTTGGACTTGAGGTCCAAACTCAGCAGTGTTAAGAATCGTGCACATCTGCAGTAGCTGCAAATAAAGAGACATTTTCAAGGATGCCACCGCGGGGTTTGTCTTGTATAAGAGGTTTGTCTGCAGACATAGTAGGGGAGAAGGGTTTTCAGTGTCCAAGAGAGGTCTTAAGGCATATGGTCCTGACTTGCATCCTGTGGGTCCTGGGGAGACCAGGGCTCTGAAGGGCCGAGTAGGCCCTGCCCTCTAGTGGGGGAGGAGCAAGCTAGGAGCTGGCCCTGGAGGCAGCAAGAGGGACTCTATGTCCCCTATGGCTGTTTGCATTAACAGCTACCAGGGGGTGCTTTACAGTGTGGCCACCCATCCTTGCCCATCAGCTGGGCCTGGGCCCTGCTCTCTCTGACCCTGTGTGCTGTGTCCTGTCTGGTGACCGTATGTCTGGTTTAAACACCAATCCTTGGTCCCTCTGGGGGAGCAATTCCAAAGGCAGCAGCTTCTGGTTTTTAAAATCCCAACTGAAGACTCCTCACTGGCCATCTTTGTTGTGTTCCTCTGCTGCGGGCCTCGCCATGCTCCAGGAATGCTCACCCCAGCAAGTCTGCGGTGGGCAGAGGTGCTCTCCACCTGAGGAGGAGGTGACGCTCGTGCATGGCGAGGTCCTGGTGTGTTGGGATTGTGATGCTATGAGCCGCAGGTGGTGCCTCACTTTGCCTCACTCCTTTCATGCTGGCAAGGTGCGGGTTGGTGCGTGGATGCGTGTGAAAGGCAGGCTCCCACGGGTGTGATCTCCCTCAACGGGAGCCCTTCTCTAGGACAGTAAACTCCCCTTTCAGCATAGAAGGGATGTTTAACTTTCAGTCTTCAGCTTTGGGTTCAAATAAAAACTCCAGGCTGACTTCATCTGGGGATGGGAGAAGTGTCTCAAAGGGGGACTCCCCAACAGCAGGAAGGCACTTTGGGATGGCTGGGGGACAGTCGTATTGCAGGGCGCGATCGATAACGATGTGGCTTGTTGACACTGCAGAATGTGCAAGGGGACAGAATGTCCAAGCATTGGCTCCACAGGACCGTAGTGCAGGCCAAGCCAGGATGCCTGTGGGGGCGCTCTGTGAGCCTCCCAGCCCAGCGGGTTTCTGGTGGGCCCTCTCTGGCAGAGAAGCAACAGGAAGCGGGAACGGAGGTCCTGCAGGTGTTGGGGATTGTATGAGAAACGCTGGGCATATCTGCTGGGCTATGGGAGGTGGAGGCTCCTGCTTTCTGCTTCATGTTCCTTTTCTCTGGGATCTTAGCTGTCCTTGGGGAGAGAACTCCTGGGCCCTGGGCTCAGCAGCAACGTTGGTGGGTGAGGCCTACGCTGGCCCTAGCTGCTGGCCCTGCTTGGAGAGGCCTGTGCTGGGACCTCAATGGGTTCTCTGTCTTCTGTAGCTGGGTCTGCACCACCCAGGACCCCTCTCTGTCCAGGCCTCAAGTGTAAGGAAAAGGGGTCTCACCAAGCAGGCATAAGCCTATCTCTGCCTTGCCCACATGTGGCACTTTTCTCCAGGGCTCTGAGCCCAGTGGAGGAGGGTGACTGTCCTGGCACCCTGCAGAGCACAGGTGTGGAGTCAGACCTGGACCTGAGTGGCTCTGTGTAGCTCCGTGTAGTGGGTGTGCCACCAGAGGGGCACTTGCTGGGAGGGCCGCTCCTCCCAGGGGTCTGGGGTGTCTTCGTGCTGGGCTGTGAGAGCAAGGGCGAGGCGAGGGTAGGTGCGCTGGCTGGCATGTGGTGTTCCAGCCCTGGAGGCCACCCGAGCTGAGGTGAGGAGGTGCCTGCTCCAGCAGCGTCTGCTCCTGGCTCACCACATGTCCTGAGACCCCTCCACGACCTCAGAACCCCCGTCAGTGCTGGGGAGCTCTGGCCTCCTGGAGTGGAACACCCTTCAGAGCAGAGGTTACAGTGGGGGAGTTCGTTAGAAAGCCTATCCCATTTCTGCTGTCGGTGGCTGGCCGCATCAAGGGCCGGTCCTGGGTTCCTTCCTGTAACCCCCCCAACCCTGGCCGCCCACCCTGCGGGGATGGGGCTCCCTAGGCAAGGGATTCCTGATTCCCACCTGGGGAAGGTATAGTGGGTCCGGGTTTCATCGCAGGGGCGCTGGGGGCGTGTTGGATGGATGAGGACAATCCATCCAGTCTGGCGAGGCTGCGAAGTTTCAGGCCGGCATGGCGGGATGCTCCGCCTGGGGGGGCCGTGGGCGCAGCGCCCGCCGGTCCACCTTAAGCGGCAGCGGCGCGGCGCCGGCGGGTGGGATTTCCTGCGGGAGGTGGGCCCGCCGACGGCCTATCGGGCGGCCGGGCGCTGCGCGTCCCGGGAGGCTCCCGCCTCGGGGGACAGAAAGCTGGCCCCGCGCCGAGGTCTTCCTGGCACACTCCCAGGCCCGTAGGCGGAGTCAGGAAGCGGAGGGACGCTCCCCGCCCTCCCGTCCCTGGCCGCTGGCTGGGCTCGATCAGCCGAGAGACCAACCACCACGATGGCCCGCAATGTCTCCCGGTCCCCGCTGCATACCAGGGGCCGCAGTGGAAGGCGGTCAACACAGCCCAGGAGCGGCATGGAGCCGGGGCCGGCAGCCTGCCCCGGGAACGCGCTCGGGGGTGCTTAAGAAGAAGACAGAAAAGAGGCCTAGGAGAGGACCCGTGCACGCCGCCGCGCCGGGGCCTGTGGGCCGGGACCGGGGTCTGGTCTTTGTCGCAAGGGTGCGGCTGCGAGGCCTCTGCGAGCTGGGCACGCAAGCGAGTGCCCCCGCATCCCCCGGGGCCGGTGGGCGGGGCCGCGAGGAAGGGGTCGGTCCGGCCCGCCCCCCGCCGCCCCGCCCTCCCGGCCCCGCCCCTCGCCCCGCCCCCTCGCGGCCCCGGCCGTCCAGTCCACCTTAAGGGGCGCGCTGACATCAGCGCGCCGCCGCCGCCGCCCGTGGGGTGGGATTTCCTCCGCCTCCGCCGCCGCCGCCACCGCCGAGGGTCCTGCGCCGCGTCCAGCCCGCCCGCCCGACCCCGGCCCGACCCTGGCCGGCCCCGCCCGCCCGGCCCCGGGGAGGGATGCGGCGGCGCGGCGCCCAGGATGCCCCGCAGCCCCGGGACGCGCCTCAAACCCGCCAAGTACATCCCGGTGGCCACGGCCGCCGCGCTGCTGGTCGGCTCCAGCACCCTGTTCTTCGTGTTCACGTGAGTCAGCGCCGCGTCCGGGCACGGGCGGCGCAGGGCAGCGAGGGGCAGAGGCGGGTGGGCCGGGCCCGGCCGGGGGGCAGGGGTGGGGCAGGCGGGGCGCTGCCTGCGGGCTACGTGAGCCCCACCCTGGGCTGGGGGCCGAAGCCAGTGCGGGCGTCCTGGAGGACCAGGGACAGGTGAGTCTAGTGTGGGGATGCTGGCGCTGACTGGCACCTCAGAGTGTGCCAATCAGGCCCTGGGTGGGAGCACTGGCCTGCCAGGGGGGTAAGCCAGGCTGCCCAGGGTGTGGCTGCAGCCTTCCCACCCCATGGGTGCTCTGTGCGGGAAGGTGGGATGCCCAGAACCGCTAGCCCTCCCTGCAGATAGCCGTGGGTGCCTCTTGGGTGCCCTCCCCACCGCCTGCCCCCGGACCAGAGTCAAGTTGTTTCTTCGTAGGTGTGGCCTGGCCTTGTTGCCACATGCCTGCCTCACAGCCGCTGGTGACCCCCGCCTGACCCTTGGCTTCCCGCGGGAAGGCCCAGGCAAGGACACACCCAGGGACTCCTGTTGGCACAGCACCTCTGTGGCCTGGCCAGGACGGGCACTGGGGCCCTTGGGGCCAGGCCTCCACCTTCGAGGAGGGAGCACCCAGGCTGGCAGACACTTGGCCCCTCCGGCCTCAACTTCCTCACCAAAGACACAGGCTGGCTGGCAGACCAGAGTGGCTGGCTGACAGCTCTGTCTCCCTCCATGCCATGGGGTCACCCCAGGGCTCCTTCAGGTACAAGGAGAGGTTGGGGGCTCCAGGCTTCAGTTTCTGGACCTTCAGCCACCTACCCTCTTCCATAAGTCTATGGCCATGGCACGGCCTGGGTGGCCCAAGCAGTGGCTACCTGCTCAGAGGTGGCCTGGCCCCTGAATGTGTGCGGTGGGAGTGGGGTGGGCAGGAGCTGCCTGGTGCCTTTCACCTTCCCGAGAGAGAGGCCGGCTGCCATGTGCACAGCTAGTCCGCTTGGGCGCCAGTGGAGGCGGGAGAGCTCCTACCTGGAGGCTGGGGCTGGGTGGGCACTGCAGGCTGCCAAGAACGGGTTTAAAAAAGGCCTGTGTGGATGGGCTTATTTCTGGCTTGGGCGAGCCAGTGTGTTTTTGTCACTCAGATGCTGCTGGTGGCGGGCAGAGAGGGGGAGGGCAGAGGGTGGCCTAGGGCGCCTGGCCCAGGGGGACAGACCCCACTGAGGCTTCTGGAGGGATGGGCCCAGCCCATCCTTGTCCTTAGGGGCCTCTGTGGCGGGTGTCTCACTTCCCTGTGCAATTCAGTGTCCTTCTTATGACTTTAAAAGTAACGTATGGTCTCTATGGAGAACTTGTGAAATGCAGAGAAAAAAATGTTAAAGAAATTGGAATTCGTTCTGACACCCCCTTCTCCTCTCCTCTGCACCAGACGTTGCTGCTGCAGCACCTGGGCCTGGCTGTGGCTGTGGCTGTTCACTCATATGTAATCTCAGAGGGCCCTTGACACGCTGTTCCTGCGAACATGGCCCGTTGGGTGCTTCAGCTGCCTCTACTGTGCCGGGCGCCCTGCCTTCTTCCTCTGTTCTCCGAGCTGGGATTCTGGGTTCAGGGACATGTGCTCTCGAGTGTGAGTTCCTATCTGGAGGCAGCATGGGCCGTGCCCTCGCCCTGCCCTGCCTGTGGCCCACACTGACCTGAGCTGGCCCTGTACTGGGGCGTGCCGTGTGTCTCTGCAACAGGATGGGGGCTCAGGGGTGCTGCTCTCCCAGGTCTGATGTGTGGTGGCCATCTGCTGAGGCTGAGGAGCCTCCCCGGCACCCTGACGCTGAGGCCATACTCCCTGGACCCTGGCCTGCCCCACCCTGGCTCTGCCAGGCTCCTCCAAGACCTCTGGGTTCCTGAGAAGGGGAGTCTGCCGGGGCCCAGGCCTGTTGACGCCGCCCACAGCAGCTGTGCCGATTCCTGGGTGGGCACGGGCCCGGGCAGGTCAGGGTGGCTATGCCAGGCTGGTCCCCTTCCTGGGGCAGGCCTCTTATCCACCCAGTGCCCACCCTTCTGCCCTGTGGCCTGGGACATGTGCCCTCCCCACCTTTCCACTGGCACCTCCACAGGGGGTTCCCGTCTCCTCTGGCTGCCCCTCAGATTTTACTAGACACTGAGTCCCTCTGAGTCCCCTCTCTACACTGAATGGGCGTCGCATCCTGCGTGCCAGGCAGCAGAGGGCAACACTGTCACACAGGGCCCAGGGCCGGAGGCCAAAGGGACCCAGGACCGCCTTCCTCAGCTAGCTTACCAGGAGGTGAGAGCAGCAGGACCTTCAGACATGTCTCCAGGAGAGGCCGGGGCAAGGAAGAGTGCCTGGATGTGGGGACCCCCTGTGGATGGAGTGCGTGCTGTGTGCGGGGCAGCTCTCAAAGGCTCTCCTGCAAGAAGCTTCCCTGGTTTCCTGGTGGGGTTTGTGTTCCCCTGGGCCCCAGAAATCCTTCACACTGTGGTACAACTCCAGGCTGGGTCAGATGCTGAAGATCCCCCAGGCCAGGCCTCGGCCCCCATCCCTCCCCTCTTAGCCCTCTAGAGCCACATTGCAGGGTGACAGGGACCTTGTGAATGTTGGAGGGCTGGGGCTGCTTGGTGAGCCGCCAGCACCTGGAGCTGGGCTGGGCTCTCTTATCTGTCTGTCTGGAGCGTCTTGGACAAGGCCCAGCCCAGGACAGTGGGCAGCCCACAGGCCTGTGACCAGCCCAGCCTCAGTGGGCCCAGATGGAGGGACCGGGGCCTCATGGGGTGGGGTGGCTGGGGGTAGAAGTTCCGTGTGAGCTCCCTGGTGAGACTCGCTGTGTGTAGCCTGGGGTACCCT
The DNA here is from genome assembly GCA_963575035.1 of Avahi laniger. Classification (NCBI taxonomy): domain Eukaryota; kingdom Metazoa; phylum Chordata; class Mammalia; order Primates; family Indriidae; genus Avahi; species Avahi laniger. Next base: position 25,884 of record CAUYSK010066356.1, read on the forward strand.
GGCCCCCTGAGCCTCAGTGTCTGCATCTGCCTAGGTGTCTGTAGGGATCAGACAGGTGGGTGCAGGTTCCATGAGACCAGGACCCCCTGGCCTGAGCAGGGCAGATGGCTTCTGACCCGCTGGTCCCGGCGCCCCATGGGTGAGTGCTGCCCTCAGACACAAACGGTGCTAATGAAGAACCTGATTTAAATGAAAACGTCTGAGTTAAAATTTTCCATTCCACATTTAGCCGTGGCGGACATTCTGCTCCTAAGCCACCCCCCTGGGCGGCGTCTCCCTGCTGGCCCAGGCGGGACTCTGGGCCTCAGCCTGGGTGGGGCCCACAATGGAGGCGCGTGTCCCGGCCTGTGGCCCTGGAGGAGGGCTGGGGTCCCCAGGCCAGCCCCAGCCCAGAGGGGGTCACAGGAGCACGCCGGCCAGATGTCCTGCTCCAGCCCAGGGGCCCGAAGCCCACTGTGTCCGTCTGACCGTCGCGCCAGGGCAGCCTTGTGCTCACCGCATCGGACCATTGGCCTGGGCGGGAGTGGGGCGGCATCCCATCGGGCAGAGGAGCCCCTCCAGCCCTGGGACGGGCACAAGTGTGGACCGAGCACTGGTGCCTGCTGGGCCTGCCCATGGGAGTGTGTGTGTCCTCGAGCATCCCCGTGTATCCTTCCTGTCCTTGAGTATCCTCTCATGTCTCCGTGTGTCTCACACTTGCCCCTCCACAGGGGAGGGAGGCCCAGAGAGGGGGCAGTGGGAGGAGAGGCGTGTCTGCGGATGTGTGTTCACATGTGCATATGCACACATCTCTGAGTGAACGAATGCGCAGGTGCGTCTGTGTTCACGTGTGTGCACTGCTGTGTGCATAAGTGTGCATGTCCGTGCAGGCGGTGTTCGTGTGCGTACACGTGTCTCGTGTGTGGATGTGATGATGCATGTGTATGTGCACCTGTGCGGGAGAGCAGGCTGTGTGCTTACGTGCACACGTGCTTGTGGGCATGTGCACACACATACTCGTGCACATGTGCCCGGGAGTGTGCTTATGTGTGTCTGCACGCGCCTGCGTGTGCTCTTCATCTCCTCCCCTGAGCTATGTGTTTCCTGAGTCGTGGACCCTGGCAGGCTGGCTTGTGGGCCAGTCCTGTCAGCCAGGCTTCAGGCTTTGGGGTCCCCACAGCAGTGCCTGGGGGACAGCAGAGGGCAAGGGCCGATCCTGGGCCTGTGTCAAGCCCGGGGTGCAGAGATGGGGGCAGTGGCTCAGGTCCCCAGGCTCCCTGACACCGGCTAAGGCCACACACGGGCCGCATGGGCATGCAGGTGGGTGGCGCCCATGCCAGACAGGGGCTGCCAGCACCTCAGTGCAGTGCTGCCTGATCACAGCACACGTTTCCAAGCGTGGCCCTGTTGACGTGCAGCATAGCCTCCTCGCAGCCCAGGGACATCTCGCTCAGGCTGCTATCCAGCCCACTTAGTAGGAGGGAAATCGAGGCTCAGGGAGGACACGTTAGTACAGCCTGCCTGGGTGGGCGGGGAGCTCTGGTCAGCGTGGGAGTTCCGGCCCTGCCTCCCCCTGCACAGGGCCAGGGCAGGCTAGGAGCCCGGCGCAGACACAGACCAGCCCCAAGGCCTCTGGGCTCAGCTCCTCCTTTGTAACCTGGGCAGGACAGACATCCCCCCTCCTCCTGGCCTGGTAGGCCAAGCACATGTGCACCATGCAGGGTGGGGGTGGCCCTGTGCCCGCCCTCTGTCTGGCCCATCCTTGCGGGCCTGGGGCCCCTTCCTCTCCCAGAACAGGCTGGCTCCACAGGCACCACGGGGTCTGTGCTTGGTTTAATGCTCTGTTATCGATGTCTTGAAATTCCTAATATTTTTTAAATAAGGGGCCGCATTTTCATTTGCGCAGCCCTCCCCGGGAGGTGCCGTGGACGGCTCCGCCGGCCCCACCTCTGCCTGGAAGGCCAAGCTGCTCTCCCGCGTGTGTCTCTCACCTGCCGGTGTCCCGCCTTGCTGTGCTGGCCATGCCTCGGGCCCACTGTCCTTGCTGACGGTGTGGCTTTGCGGGCGTGCACACGTTTTGAGTGTGGCCTGTACACCAGGCAGGGCTGGGAGGGTGGAGGGAAGGCTGCGAGCTGGGCCGAGGGGCAAGGGTGGGGAAGGCCCTCCTGGCAGAGGAAGCCACGAGGCTGCAGCCCATGTCCTCATGCCGGGCGTCCACCTCCACAGGCCGGCTCTGGACGAGAGGCAGGGCAACACGCGGCTCCTGGCCCCGGTGAGGGTTGCTGCCGTGGGAAGCGGGATCTTTAAATAGCCTCTCACTTTCCACTAAAAATAGCGAAGTTCTGCTGCTGTGGAGGTGGTTGCGGGGTGGCGGGGCTGGCTCCCAGCCAAGTCCGGTGTGGGTGCAGCAGCGTGGCCGCGTGCACTGGGCGGTGGGCAGTGCGTGGGCCCTGTCCCCTCTGGCGGCCCCTCGGCCCCAACTCCACAGGCGGCCCGGGTGCGAGGAGGAGCGGGAACCTCTGTGTGCTCTGCTGCGTGGCACAGGAGCAAGGTTCGGGGCCCGGGGAGAGATGGGGAGTCTGAGGGCTGAGGGGCTTCCTGGGAGCCGAGTGGGCACATTCAGGGCCCTGCTGTAGGCTCCGTGGCCCAGGGACTGGTGGGCCTCCTGGGAGGGGCCTCTAGCCAGGCCCTGCGAGGGCTGAGGAAGGCACTTTTCAGGGAGGTGTGCGAGCCCCATACAGAGAGGCTGCGGAGGGGACTCCTGGAAGGCTTCCCGGGAGAGGGGGCGGCCTTGGAGCCAGGTGCTGAGGGGTGGTGAGATGGGGAGGTGTGTGTGTGGGGGGCGTGTGTGTCTCCAGTCCCTGGAGTGTTCTGTGCTGCCATCTGGGCAGTAAGGTGACAAACTCACTAAAAGAAGGGGCTGGCAGGACGGGGGTTGCCCCTCCACGAAGAGTGGGGAGACAACCCTGTGCATTTACTGATCCAGGCTTGGGGCTCCTCACACCCCCAAATCTCCCTGGTGACAGGGCCTTGCTGGGCTGGGGACAGGTCTGGGTGAGGCCTGGGCTGGCCCAAGCTGCCCCACAAGTCGCTGTCCTCCATCCGCCATAGCACCCAGGCACTGCAAGCGTGTTTCCCATCCGATGCTCCCGCCCCCAGTCTGTGCCCCCATGGGACGGGAGCCCAGAGAGTCCGCTGGGGCGGGAGGGTGTATGTGTCCTGGCTCTGGGCACCCCTCTTAAATGGTGCGACCCCAGGCCTGTGGCCTCTGAGTTTCAGTTGCCTCCATGGTGAGTTGTGTTACAGACAGCCGCCCTGGGGGGTGCTGGGTCAGAGCTGGCATTGGGGGTGTCTGCACGCCATGCAGGACACGCAAGGCCCCTGATGGTTGAGCAGAGGTGTGGCCGAGTCTCCCGGTGGGCCCGCAGCATCCTCCCCCATGCCTGCCAAGCACTGGTGGTGGCCCTGCAGGCCCAGCCCGCACACGTGCTCCTGCACCCCTCCACACCCCAGCCCCCACAATCACCGTCCTGCCCACTGCAGGTGCCCATGGTTGACACGAGCTGTGTCCCCAGCCGTTCCTGTCTACAATGGCATCATCTTCCTCTTTGTCCTGGCCAACTTCAGCATGGCCACCTTCATGGACCCTGGCGTCTTCCCCCGAGGTAGGGCCCTGTGCTGGGGCAGCTCATTTGTTCACTTTTGCTTGAGTGTGAGTGGCTGATGGGGAGCACCTTGGGGGTTCCCAGTGAGTGGGCTGTGCATAGATTGGGGAGGGCCTCTCCTGTTGGGAAAGTTACCTTCCGCCTGGCCCCTGGTCTGCAGCGGACGAGGACGAGGACAAGGAGGACGACTTCCGAGCCCCGCTATACAAAAACGTGGACGTGCGAGGCATTCAGGTCCGCATGAAGTGGTGCGCCACGTGCCACTTCTACCGCCCGCCGCGCTGTTCCCACTGCAGCGTCTGTGACAACTGCGTAGAGGTGACCAACCCGCTGCCCTGCACTCCCCCCAGCCCCACACCACATCCCCGCCTGCTGCGCACCCTGACGTGCTGCTCCTGCTCAGGACTTCGACCACCACTGCCCCTGGGTCAACAACTGCATCGGGCGCCGCAACTACCGCTACTTCTTCCTGTTCCTGCTGTCGCTCAGTGCACACATGGTGGGCGTCGTAGCCTTTGGCCTGGTCTACGTGCTGAACCATGCGGAGGGACTGGGCGCTGCTCACACGACCATCACGTATCCTTGGTCTCTGTGTGCCTGGTCACAAAGGCAGTGTGGGCAGGGAACACATTTTACAGGGGAAATTGAGGTTCACGGGGGTTGGGTGGCTGCCCAGGGATCCCCAGTGGGTGGGTCACCATCCCCAGGTGGGCAGGGGCAGGTGTTTGTCCAAGGCACCTGCTTTGTGCCACTGTGAGGGTGTCTCCTGTGTCCTCGCCTGTGCCATTGGCCTTAACAGGCTAGCATGGCTGTCATGTGTGTGGCCGGCCTCTTCTTCATCCCTGTCATCGGCCTAACTGGCTTCCATGTGGTGCTGGTCACTCGCGGACGCACCACCAACGAGCAGGTGCAGACCCTCCTGGGGGACAGGGGTGTTCCTCAGTGGGCCAAGAGGGCTGCGGCCGCTTGGGGACAGTGTTGGGGGAACCCTTACCCGAGGTGGCTTGTGCAGCTGTGGTGGGAGGGGCCCCTACACCTGCCCTGCCCCCTGCACACTCGCTGCCCGCGGACACTTGCCACTGGTGACTCAGGGCCAGGCCAGGGTGACCTGAGTGAGGGGCACCCCTGGGCTGGCTCTGTCCAAGCATCTCCCACAAGGATCAGCTTCTGAGGAGCCCCAGCCGCCCCCTCGTGCCTGGGTGACCAGGCTGGCTGAGGGTCCCATGTCCACAGGTGACGGGGAAGTTCCGCGGGGGCGTGAACCCTTTCACCCGAGGCTGCTGTGGGAACGTGGAGCACGTGCTGTGCAGCCCCCTGGCGCCCCGGTGAGGCCCGGGGTCAGGGTGGCACAAGGGTCTCTGCTGGGAATGGGTGGGCAGCCCCGGTCCTTCAGCCTGGCCCATTTCGGCTTTCGCCAGGTGGGGCGGGCTCTGCCCTTGTGTGTTCACGGCAGGTGGCCTGGCCATTGACCCTTCTGCCCTGGTGCAGATACATAGTGGAGCCGCCCCGGCTGCCACTTGCTGTGAGCCTGAAGCCGCCCTTCCTTCGGCCTGAGCTCCTGGAGCGAGCTGCGCCGCTCAAGGTCAAGCTCAGTGACAATGGGCTGAAGGCCGGCCTGGGCCGCAGCAAGGTGAGGACCTGGACTGGGATGGGGGTGGTGGGGGAAGGCAGGCCCTTATAGAGGGGGGACACGGACAGGCTGGAGGAGCCTTGAAGGGCGAATTCTGGGGAAGGGTCTAGGTCTCAGGGTGGCAGGAAAGAATCCCTAGTTACCCCCAACCCCTCATCCAAGCCCTGCCCACCACTGACTCGCACCCTCCCAGTCCAAGGGCAGTCTGGACGGGCTGGATGAGAAGCCACTAGACCTGGGACCGCCACTGCCCCCCAAGATAGACGCCGGCACATTTGGCAGTGACCTGCAGACGCCGCGCCCAGGCAGTGCTGGTGAGGTGGGGGAAGCCAGACGGGTGCAGGGTCAGGGGGAATGGACTAACCCCGGTCTAGCCCTAGGCTGACAGTTGTCCACCGCCCCAGAGAGCGCCCTGTCTGTGCAGAGGACCAGCCCCCCGACACCTGCCATGTACAAATTCCGGCCGGCCTTCTCCACTGGGCCCAAGTCACCCTTCTGCGGGCCGGGTGAGCAGGTGAGGAGGCCTGGCCCTGACCTACTAGGCCGCGCCCTATCTAGGCCCCGGCCCCAGAGGCCCCACCCACCTGGGGAACTGTGGGGGCCCTTGGAGACGAGCAGGATGGGGTGTCCTGGGAGGGGCTGGTGCAGACAGGCCTGGCCCAACATCTGTCCTTGGCTGGCACTACCCTAGCCCGGTGGGTGGCTGCCCCCGGGAACAGTGTGTGCAGGATGCCTGGAATTCCACCCGGGGCCACTGTGAGGCCCACGGAAGGCTTCAGAGGAATTTGAGATTTGCTTGAGAAAGCACATTCGTCCTCCCTGAGTCGTGTGAGGACTCTGTGGTCACTGTGGTATGGCCAGCAGTGCTGGGTGGCCTACGGAATGGTCCAGAACCCTGGGTGTTCCCAGGGCACTGTCCCTCCTTAAGGGCTACCGTGAGAGGCAGGCCTGTGGCCAGGCCCCACCCTGGGGACCCCTCCCCTTGGGGCTTATGTCCTGCCCCACCCTTCCTCTGGGGACATTGGGTGGGCAGTAAGTCTGGGCCTGCGTGGCCGAGTGTCTGAGCCTGGCAGGCGTGTGGTGGCCCTGCCACCCAGGAGGATCAGTCCTGCTTGGGGGTCCCCATAGTCACCTCCTTCCTGGGGCTCTCCTGGATCCTTGGAGGAATTGGTCTGCTTGGCCAAGGGCACTAGGCCACTTTTGCTCCCGTCCCCTTTGGATTTTGAGGTTCCTGAGGCTTTGTCTCTAGCCCAAGCCCACATGCCCCAATCACAGATGCTGGAAGAGGTCTCTCCTCCCTTTGGGTGCCTTGAGGGGCCCCTTGGGCTGAGTGGGCTCTGAGGGCACAGCCCTGGGTGTCTACAGCAGCCTGCTCTGGCTATGTGCTGCAGAGCCCCCGCCCCACAGCTATGGGGTGCTTGGGGATAGGGGCCGAGGTCATTGTGCCATTGTTAGGGCTCCTCAAGGCTCAGTCCTTGGGGCCATGGTGCTGTCCTGGGTGTGGCCCACGTGCTCCCTCCTCCCCACCTGAATGTGGACAGCAGCAGGCCTGCGAGGCCTTCCCTTGGGGGCCTCTGTCTGGGGCCCGCCATGCCGCTCCACTCTGTCCTGGCTTCCCTCTGAGGTGGGCCCAGGGGAGGTGGACGTGGCCAAAGGAGCATTTTGAATTGCGTGTGGGTTGCACCTGCTGCTAAGGTACTGTCCCTGGGATTGCAGCCTCCCATGGGCACATGGTTCTGGCGTCTACAGGCAGGATGGTGGGTTGGCAGTGCTGAGACTGCTGCTCACCCCGCAGGTCCCAGGCCCTGACTCCCTGACCCTGGGGGATGACAGCATCCACAGCCTGGACTTTGTGTCTGAGCCCAGCCTTGACCTCCCTGACTACGGGCCTGGCGGCCTCCATGCAGCCTACCCACCGTCCCCACCACTCAGCGCCTCTGATGCCTTCTCGGGTGCTTTGCGCTCCCTGAGCCTCAAGGCCACAGGCCGGAGGGGCGGGGACCACATGGCCTTGCAGCCCCTGCGCTCCGAGGGTGGGCCTCCCACGCCCCGCCGCAGCATCTTCGCCTCCCATGCGCTGCCCAATCGCAATGGCAGCCTTTCCTATGACAGCCTGCTCAACCCCGGCTCGCCCGGCAGCCATGCCTGCCCGGCCCACCCCTCAATTGGCGTGGCCAGCTACCGCTCGCCCTACCTGCACCCTGGGGCGGCGGGTGACCCGCCACGGCCCCCGCCCCGCAGCTTCAGCCCGGTGCTGGGCCCCCGGCCGCGGGAGCCTTCGCCCGTGCGCTACGACAACCTGTCCAGGACCATCATGGCGTCTATCCAGGAGCGCAAGGACAGGGAGGAGCGCGAGCGGCTTCTGCGCTCCCAGGCTGACTCGCTCTTCGGCGACTCAGGTGTCTATGATGCGCCCAGCTCCTATAGCCTGCAGCAGGCCAGCGTGCTATCCGAGGGCCCCCGTGGCCCCGTGCTGCGCTACGGCTCCAGGGATGACCTTGTGGCTGGGCCTGGCTTCAGAGGTGCCCGCAACCCTGCCTTGCAGACGTCGCTGTCCTCGCTGTCCAGCTCTGTGAGCCGGGCGCCGCGGACATCCTCCTCCTCCTTGCAAGCTGACCAGGCCAACAACAATGCTGTGGGGACCCGGCCTGGCAGTGGCTCGCACAGGTCGCCTGTGCGCCAAGGTCTGCCTTCCCCACCCGGCACTCCCCATTCGCCCTCCTTCTCGGGCCCCAAGGCCGTCGCCTTCATCCACACGGACCTCCCGGAGCCACCGCCCTCGCTGGCCATGCAAAGGTGGGTGCCTGGAGGTGCGGGTGGGCTTCCTGGCGCAGGGCAGCCCCGCAGCTGCCTCAGGGCCCTTTTTGGCTGGGCTCTCGTGGGTCATCTGAGAGGCCTGTGGTTGGCTCCAGGGACAGGGCAGGGAGGGTGGGCCTCATCCTGCCTTGAGGACCCTGGTTGGCCTGTGTGAGGGTGGCCCCACTCCAGGGACACCCTGGGCACACCCTAGGGACAGAACAGGAAGATTTGCATGCTGAGCCCCGTGTCTCATTCTCCCAGGGCCAGCACAGACACTGCACAGCGGTAGGGGGGTGTTGCTTGGGACTGCCTCCTTTGGGGCTGGTACCACGTGGCAGCTCAGGCCTCCTCTGGCTGTGGCTCTGTCCGTCCTGGCCACTGTGCCTGTCCACTCAGGGCTTTCCCTGGGACTGCTGTGCTGCATTTCTGAGGCTGGGGACAGCACCTTGCAGCAAAACATGCTGCCCCAGGTGGCACGCCCTGGTCTTCTGTGTGGCATATAGGCTCCAGAGGCAGGGGCTTCCCTGCTCATAGATGGGGAAACCGAGGCCAAGAGATGGCAGGTTGGTTCAGGCCTCGTGACAGAGAACGTGGGGCCTTCAAAGCATCTCCCCATCTGGGCTCTGCAGCCCCAGCACAGGCTCCGTTATTTCCTGTCAGCAGACGAGTTCTCTGGGGGAAACCCCTGCCTGGGCCACTTGGCCACAAAGGGGGTGCCATTGTGGGTGAGAGCCTGAGACCCAGAGGGTGGCAGCTGTGCGATGAGTGGACAGCAGCCGGGGAGTGAGGGGCTTCTCAGGCAGGAGCCAAGGGGTTGCCGGACAGGGTCACCACGGGGCTCCCCACCCAGGGACCAGGGCAGGGTATGATGGGGCCCAGGCCTCTCGGTCCAGTGGCTAAGCCAGTGCCGGCTGGGGGGACTGAGGGACTGGGAGGCCGGTGGCAGTTCCGACCATGTCTGTCTGCCCTGTGACAGCTCAGCCCCTCCCTGGGCAGGCTCTGCCCCCACCACTCGCTCTCCAGGTGAGACATTCCAAGCTCAGAAAGGAGGGCAGGGCTTGCCTGGGGCCCCATGACATGGGGCTGGGCCAGCCAAGGCTCCAGTCCACATCTGCTTCGTCTCTGTCCTGTTGTCTCTGCCGTCCTGTCCCACGTGGTCTGCGTGGTCCCATGTTCACCCTGTGCGTGCGTGTATGTGCTTGTTTTGATGCAGGGACCACCCTCAGCTGAAGACCCCCCCAAGTAAGCTTAACGGGCAGTCCCCAGGCCTGGCCCGGCTGGGGCCTGTCTCGGGCCCCCCAGGGCCCTCCGCCAGCCCCACCCGACACACGCTGGTTAAGAAGGTGTCCGGCATGGGTGGGACCACGTACGAGATCTCGGTGTGAGGACTGACCACCACCCATCGGCCGTGGCGCCACAGGGACCAGGGCCCCCAGCGGCCCTCCCTCCACCGACTTCTCTGCCCCAGGGACAGGAGGCCACCTCGGCCGGTGTGGACGCATCAGCAGGAGCGAGTGCCACGCCTCCACAGCTTGTCCCAAGCCTTCCGCCTGTCCATCCACTTGTTTGCTCCCGGGGCATGCAGGACCCCGGCCAGGCTGGGCCCAGGGCTGCCGGGCTGCGGGTCTGTGCAGCCGGGCCCCGTCAGCCATCTGCCCCAGGCTGTAGCCAGGCCAGCCCACAGCATCCCTCAGCCCCACCCACTCCCCTTACAGATGTGTCCCTGGGGCCCCGCCACCCTCCCGACGCAGCCTCCCCCTCCAGGCTGCTCCTAATGCGTTGCCTTTCACGAACCCACCGGAGACGTGTAGCTTGGCAGGGCCGGTGCATCTGCAGGGAGTCCATGCTCGTCTACTCTGGGTTGTGACAGACGGGTGGACAGACGGACAGCCAGCCAGCTGTGGCCGGGGTCCCAGCCCTGTGTGTCCCGTCTTGCCCGGCCAGCGGGCGCATGTCCCCATGTCTGTGTGCTGAGCTGCTGTACCGTGTCCGATATGTTAGTGCTCCAGCCGCCACCGTCCCTTCGTTGAAGCCTTAACTGCTGCTTTATGCTCTTGTGGGAGGCGACAGAGGGCAGGCAGGAGCCGGCGCGGGCGATGCTGCCACAGGGGCGGGTGACACCCGGAGCCCTCTCCCTGGCCCTCAGGCCCTCCCTGCCAGACTGGAGTGTCCCTGCTCCTGGCATGCCAGCCCCCAGCCCTGGCCCAGCGGCGGTGTGCGCCGCGTGGAAAGCACATCGGGGAGGGGTCAGTGCTTCCCCTGGCGTCGGGGACCTGAGAGTAAGCACACGACAGCGTCCGCTTGCGTTGTGTCTGTTTTATGTTTTTATATCTACATCTATATATCTATAATTTTATTAAAAAAAAGAAAAAGAGTCATTTGATTCTTTCCTTGGGCAACGCCAGGGCTGTTGCTGCAGAGGCTCGGGGCTGGGGTGGCCAGCTGGCTGGCGTGCACGGGTTCTTCTGGGCGTTTCTGCCAACCTGAGCGAGTCAGAGGCCCGGGAGGCGGGAGCTGGCAAACCTGAGCGTCTCTCACACTGGGTCTGCATCCTTCCGGCAGTAATGGAGTGTCTGGGGAAAGGCGGGGCTGCGCTGCCCCGAGGGAACCCAGGAACCCAAGAGTGATGGGGAGATGGGATGGGTGCACAGGGCACCCGCTGCTGCCCTTGCTGGAACTCTCCTGCCCGCCAAATGCCAGCGGCCAGGCTGGGGGAGTATTGGGAATCCACACATTCAAGGCTGAGGGGCTGGGAGGTGTGTGGGGCTCTGGGACCCAGAGCGAGGTGCCCTGAGCCTCCGTGTGCAGCTGTGCCCCAAGCTGACCTCCACCTTTCTGCTTCTTTCTCATGGTCTCCGCGGCCCGCAGGGGGCGGATTGGCACCTGCAGCCGTGGATGGGGGCGGCGTGGCCCACCCAGGGTGCCCCCCGGGCTGCACCTGTGCCACCTTGGCCGCCCTGAGGACCGCCCGCCACTGCGGGCCCCCTGGAGCCCGGCTGCCGGGGCACCCCCCCGCGGGGCCATGTGCCGCCTGCACTTGGCCGCATCCAGCCTTTTCCCCAGCCTCTCGGGCCCCTAGCAGGACGCCAAGTAGGCAGCCCAGCTGGGGACCTAGGAGGCCAGGCTGCTGTGGACCCTGGGGCGGGGCTGGGTGTGGGCTGGGGGTCTGTTCTCTACCAGCTGCATCTTGACTGATTCCCAGCCTGCCCAGGCCTGTGACCCTGTGTCCATGTGACCTCAGGAAGTCCCCAACCTGTTGCAGGGGGTCCAACACCCCAAGAGGGCGGTCCTGGAGCTGCTGGGACCAGCAAGACCTCCACCCCTGCCTCCGTGCCCAACAAGCACTTTAGACTAAGCCACTTCCTCCCTAAGGGGCTCGGGTTGCCCCCGACCCCGTCCCCAGCACATGAACAGATGCCTTAACTTCCTGCAGCCGCCAGCCTGGTGAGCCGCTGACCCCCTTGCCTGCCTGCCAAGTCCCCCTGGCCAGCTCTGCCCTGGCCCCCTGGGCCACCTGCACCCAGAGATGATGCACCTGGGAGCTCAGGGGGTCCGCAGCCCACAGCCCTGCAGCCCCCAGGCCAGCTCGGCCTGGACGCCCTTCTGCACAGGGTCCCTGTCCCGGGGTCCACTCTGGGCAGGGCTCTATTTCTCCCATTTTGGGACAAGAAAGCCACAAAGCTATTCTCTATTGTTCTAAAGGGTACCACCCCCAATTCAATTATCCAAATAAAATTTTTGGTATTTACCTCCACAGCTGTCTATCAATGTGGTCTCTTCGCCTGAGCCTTGGGCACTGACAGGAGCCTGGGCCGGGGAGGGGCGGGGAGGGGAACAGGGTGGAGGGGGCCGTGGCTGTGCAGGGACGAGGAGCTACATGAAGGGCTGGAGAGGGGCTGGGGAGAGGATAGGACGGGGTGGGGGTGGTGGCCAGGTGGGGACAGGGGTTCCATGAGGGGCTTGAGCAGATTCAGGGCTGAGAACCTGATCTCTGAGGTCCCCGGTGGGGGCCTGGCCCAGGGGGACCTCATTGTGCTGTTGCCGCAGTGGAGACCCTCCTGCGATACTCCCGGGGCTTGGTGCCCTGTGGAGGGACCCCCACTGCCACATCCACCAGGTGTCTCAGAAGACGTCAACACCCCCCCCCGCCCCTCTGTTTCCATGGAAACAAGTTCTCAGGCCATGAGTGTCATGACTCTATGTCAAGCTGCAGGCCCAGCCCTCAGGACAGACCCCTCCACCTTTCTCCGCAGCTCCTGGTGGGGACTGTGCGTGGCAGTGCCACAGGCTGGGGCTGGCACAGCCACTGGGCAGCCGGGGCAGCGCTGGCCACCAGACCTCCTTCTCGCTGGGGCCACTGGGCCTCCCGCCTAAAAGGGCAGGAAGTCGTCCACCTCGAGGCGCAGGAAGGGGCCCAGCAAGGCCCGGAGCTTCCAGACGGCGGCACGGCTCAGCAGGGGCGGCACCAGCCCCTCGAAGGGCGCGGGGTCCACCACATACACATAGGCGGCGGTGCAGGCCAGCAGGGCGCCCAGCAGCAGCCTCAGGGCCAGCAGCCTGTGGGCAGCGGCGGTCAGGGGCAGGGGGTGCCCGTGGGGACAGTCCGGGGGTGGGCTCTGCCCGCTCAGTGACCTACCAGAGCTGGCCCGTGAGGCCCTCGGAACATCCCAGCTGTGGCCTCCCTTTCTGTCGGGGAGGGGCCAGGTCAGAGCCTGCTCCGAGGGCCGGGCTGAGGCCAGGTCCCTGGGTCAGGGGACCCGCGACGGACAGGGATCCCCCTGCTGTACCCCGCCTCCCCCGAGAGGCTCCTGAAGCCACTCGCCAGGACGGCTCTGATCTCTGCTTCCTGGGATCGCCGCCCCCACCCCCGGCCTTCCCCCGGCAGGGCCCGCGGGGGCCGTCCCCACGCTGGGAGGGGTGCTGAGTGGGGGCTCACCGCCATGCATGCCATCTGCTGCTCCTTCCTGGCCTGGGCACGGCACTGGGCCCGCTGCCTGGGGGGGCCGCACTGTCAGGACCCCCCCATACCCCCCAGCCTGGCACCACCCACTAGTTTGCTGCCACAGAGCTGGGGCTCAAGGGTGAGTCCAGCCCATCCTGACCAGGACACCTTCCCGTCCGGGCCCCTCACATCACCCCAGAATCTCCAGCTGAATGTCCTCCATCTGATCCAGCACGCCCCGGATGTCCTTCTTGAGGTTCTGGGGGGCAGAGGGGGTAGGTAAGGCAGGTCCCCTGACCCCTGCCACTCTCCCTGCCTCTCACCCTCACCCCTCATTTCCTGGGGATTGCCCGTAGGGGACCTACCAGGAGCCCGGTGGCCTGGTTGTTCAGGGCCATGTGCACCTCGGCCACGCCGTCCCACACCTGGGGGCAGGGGAGGCAGGGTCACACCTGCAGAGCGGCACCTGCCAGGAGGGTCCCTAGCACCCCCCCAACCCCAGCCAGGCAGGCACCTCGGTGATGGCCATTTTCTTCCTCTCAAAGGACAGTCGGATCTGCTGCAGCTCGTTCTGGGGGAGGGACAGCAGGGTGGCCAGCCCCTCCTCCAGGCCCACCTGAGACTGCTGCACAGAGGCCCCTCCCCCACAGCCCCTGCCCCAGGCCCACCTGGGACCGCTGCACGAAGGCCTCGTGCCCCTGGCATAGCTCCTGCCGCAGCAGCTGCAGAGGGGCCCGCTCCTCCAGGGACTGGGTGCCGGCTGGCTCGGGGGGCTGTGGGAGAGCCCCCAGTTCTGTGGCCATGGACTAATGGGGTGTGCTGCATGGGGTCCCACGGCCACACCCCCAGGCCCGCCACACCGCACTTACCCAGGCCAGAGCCGTGCAGCTGGAGTGCTCAGGACACAGGGGCAGGAACTGCTGCCCCGGCCCCAGGAGGGCCCCCAGCTGCTCCCGAAGGTCCTGATTCTGCCTTTTCTGGGGGTGAGAGACAGAGAGGGGGCGCCTGTCACAGCTGCTCCCCGGAGGAGGACGTGGTCCACCGCCCAGGCAGCGGCTCACCAGGCTGTGGTTCTCCTGCTCCAGCTGCAGAAAGGACTGTTCTGCAGACCCCAGCGGCCAGCACTGGAGCGGGGAGGGGGCCGCCCTAGGTGAGGCTGGAGCCCCAGCCCCGGGCGTCAGGGGCGGGCATGGGCAGAGTCTGGGCCCCGAGCTGGGGGCGGGGCCCTGCCTGGGAGCCTCCTGCTCTCGGCCTGGGTGCGGGGTCCAGCCCCACGCCAGCCCTGCCCCCACTTCCTGTCTCGGCCCCGCAGGGTCTCTTGCTCTCTGCTGTGGCCTCTCTCCCTCTTCGCAGGAGAGGAAGATTGCAGGAGACTCGACCCCCACCCTGGGCCCCCCACCCCCTGCCCCTGGGGCTGGGAAAGGCCTCTCGGACTCCACCGAGTGATTGGAGGTGAGGGGGACCGGGCAGGGCCACCTTACAAATCCCTGGTAGGGCTGGTCCAGGCAGCCTCCGTGGCCGCTCGAGGCTGGGTCTGGGGCACATGGGGGGTGGGAGTGGCCACAGGGGCCCACGGTTTTCGGCCCCTCCATCCCTCCCTGCAACCCCTTCCTGACCCCAGGTCCAGGCTCTGGCCTGGCCCGACCTGCCACCCTCTTACTGAGGACACTCTGGGGTCACACTGGCTCCCAGGCTGCCCCAGGCTACCGTCACAAAGGTGGGTGCAGCTAGGGAGGTCACAATGGGCCAGGCTGTGGCCAGAGCCAGGTGCTGGGCCCCTCCCACTGGCTCTAGTCCTGAGGTCACCCTACCTGGTCACCTCCCTCTGCTCTTCCCCTCTCCACCCCCCACCAGTGGCTATTTTTCTTAAAATGCAAAACATACACACACTCAGTGTGCAAAAAACAATCAAGAACAAAGGTGGTGTCTAGAACGAACATCTCTCACAGCTCCGTCTCTTGTCCCTGCCAAGAGCACCGTCTGCAAGCCCCTCCCGGCGCAGGCTGCCCATCCCCTGCGCAGCCCGGTACGCCCCTGCCCCTACCCCGCCACACAGGAGAGATAGCCCTACAGCCTGGCTTTTTTTTTTTTAACCTAATGTATCTCTGAGATTTTTTTAAAATTATTTTTTAGCTATTTATTGAATTGTCATTATTATCCTCTGTTTGTGGGTAGGGAAACCGAGGCACGAACACCTTTAGTTCCTTGCCGAAGGCCACCAGATCCCCTCACCACTTTGGGAGGCTTTTGGCGACTGCAGAGCACTCGATGTTGGGGCCAGACTTGAGTCCCTGGTCTGTTTCTAGTTCCTTCTTCCCGACACGCCACACGCCGAGGGTCCCGCCAGCCCCTGCAGGCCCCAAGCCCCTGTGTCCTCTGTCTCGGCTCTCTCCTTGCTCTCGGAAGTACTTTCTCAGTCCACACCCTCAAGAAGCTGGCTCAGCCCTGGTGTGGTGGAAACACCCAGCCCTCCTCCCGACGTCCTTGGTCTCTGCAGGTGACTCTGCCTCCTCCCCAGAGGCGAGTCCCTCTGCACCCGGGGCTCTGGCAGCCTTGGAGCCACTCTGGCCCGTGGGCTGTAAATGAGCTGTCTGGGGCAGAGGTTTACAAGACGCCTGTGCCTTGGGCCTCCACCTCTCCCGAGGCTCTGGGGGCCCCTCTGAGGAGGAGGCCCAGGCTGGGTCGCAAGATGAGAGGTCATCCCATCCCGTCCCCCCAGCTGCCTGATGATGGGGGACGTGGCCCTGCAAGACCCCCAGAGAGCTGGCCCCAGGGCCAGCCAAGTCTCAGACCACACGCCACCAAGCCCCAGGCTAAATCATGGTTGTTTTCGCTGCTGAGCTTTGGACTGTCACCTGGGAATCACAGGTCTGGAAACATCTAACTGACCTCATGCCTGCTGGACATTGGGCTGGGGAGGGAATCAGGTCTGAAGGCATTTTCCCCTGAGAATGTAAGGCTGGCCTGGTAGTCCTCGACGGTGGGCTGTGCTGGGACCCTCTCTGACCCCCACGGCCCTGGGAGTTCGTGATGGCTGAGGGTTTTTCCTTAGCACTTGGTGGGCGTGTTCCACTCCAAGGCTCACATTTCTTGGATAAAATTTCTTCTTACGCTGCTCATCTTGGATCCCCGCCCCCAGTAGTCAGATGTTAGGCCTTTTGGTCGAGCTTATGAGTTCTTCCCTTTTTTCTACCTGTCTTTGTTACTTGTAGGTAGATGTCCTTGAATCATCACACACACGTACTCTCTCACTCTGTTTTTTTTTTTTAAATCGTTTCGAATTCCAGCAGTCATATTTTTAATTTCCAAGCCATCTCTACTGTTCCTCAAGCGCTTCCTGTTCTTGTTTCAGAGCATCCTGTTCTGCTTTAGGGATCAAGTAGGTTTTGGGGAGAGAAGAATCTTTTGCTTTCTGTATTTTCTCTCTTCCCTTTCTGGTTCTTTTTTGTTTGTCTTGTCTTGGGACTTCCCAGTAGTCACTGTCCTCAAGTGTCTGGCTTTTCTTTCTTTTCTATTTCTAGTTGTAAGGGAGGTAGGCAGGCCCCTGGAAGGGAGGCGTCTCCCGCTGAGGTTCTAAGGTCTGGAGTGGGGGTTACATTGGAGGCACTGCCCAGACGGTGCCCGTTGATGCCTGCTGTCCTGCCCTGACTATTCAGAATGCTGTCTCCCTCACAGCAGTGGGGAAGTCACTGCAGGCCACTCTGGACTGTCCCATTCTGCCCTTGCCTCACTGACACCCGTGCCGTCCTGCTGGGGCAGCTCCACTTTCCGTCTCAAGAAGTTTCTCAAGGTTCCTTGTTTGCCAGTGGCCTCTCTCCTGCTGATTGCCACATGGGATGGACACATAGCAGGAGCCACTGGGGGAGGCAGTTCAGGCTATGTCCAGCTGGACACTGTGGCCCTGGCTGCAGGACGTCCCTCTGTGTTTCTAGGGCCAGGGGGACGGTGCCTGTGTGGCCCAATACCAGCAGGCTCTGGCTGGGCGTGAGCAAGATGGGAAGAGCCTGGGGCCTGCACCAGCTGCCTCTGCACTGCCCCCAGCTGCCCAGGTGGCCATCTGCTCAGCCACCAGGGGAGGTGGCAGCTCCAGGGCCCTCCCAGGCCTCTGCCCAATTCTTTCCTCACGGGAGTCTTACGGGTCTCAGGAGGTGCTCAGCTCACCCCACGGGGTGACTTGGGGGTGGCTAAGGAAGGCCTCTCAGAGGACACCAGAGGCAAAGTGGCCTGGAGTGGAGAGCTGGGGGTGGGGTCCCGCATCCTGCTGTCTGTGCCAGGCACCCAGCAGGTACCTGGGATGCTCAGTGGGGAGAGGTCTTCATGGAGACTGGTGACCCCTGTAATGATGACAACAGGTCACAGATGGACAGCCAGGTGGGGTCCTCAACCCCACCCGGGTGCCCAGGCCAGGCCATGAGCCCGAGTGACCTCAAGGCGGTGCCTGGGGCACCCTGGATATCCTGGTGTCCTCCCACCGCCATCTACCAAGGACACCTCCCTTCTCGGCCTGGGGACCCCACACTCCCGAAGCACCCACACCTTTCCCCAGGCCATGCCCTTCCAGAAGGCTCGCTGGTCTCTCAGAGCCCCCCTCCTCCCAGAAACCTTCCTTACCCCTCCCTATGTCCTGAGTGCAGAAGGCCCCGTGGGGACCTCTCAGAGGGAGAGCGGGCGCCCTGGATCCACAGCCCTGGCGGGTCTCTCACTCATGGGTCAGACAGGCCAACATGAGCCAAGTGCCCTGCACATCGGTGTCCAGGGTTGGGGTGGGCCTGGGGGGTCTGTGTCCACTCTGGGCTCCAGGATGTCCGTGAGAGAGGGGCCCAGTCTGCATCAGGTCGGGGCCCTGGCCAGAAGCCAGAACTCCTGGCCACGTGGGCGGAAAGTGTGGCCAGCCGGAGCGTGTTGTGGGGGGGCCGTGGCCCCGTTGCCAGGCACTGTGCCTCCCTGGACTCTGGTTGCCATGGAAGCCGCTTCTTGCCCGTGTTGCCATGACACCCAGATGGCCTTGAAGAGCCTGGAGCAGTGTGGAGGGGTTGCCCCTGCCTCTCCCCGTCCTGCCCAGGGGTGGGGGGTTGAGGGTAAGGAGACCCGGACCCTTCTGCCAGCACTGGGCTGGGGGCTGAGGGCAGGGGCTGTCGGGGGCACTCCTGCAGTCCCCACTGAGCACTGATGGTCAATGCCCCGGCTCATTTCCAAGCTTGCAAACAGGCCCTGCACAGATGGGACTTGGGGTCACTGGGCCAGCCACAGCCCTTTGGGGACCCCTATCTGTGTCCCCTAACCCGGGCTCCTGGGCCACACCCCCCAGGCTGGCCATCAGGGGGCTGCTCCCTCTCCAGCCCTCAGTGCTGCCCCCATGGAGAGCCAGGGGTCCCAGGAGACTCTGGAGAAATGTGCCTTGCCCTGTGGGCTTCCCTGGAGCAGCCCTGGCCTGGGTGCTGCCTGCTTCCCTGCCCTCCCAGGGCCTGGGTGTGGCCCGGGCCTGGGCCGTGAGCACCTCTGTTGCACGTGGGTGTGAGGTGCAGGGTGATCTTTGGCCAGGGCCCGTGAGGCTCCAAAGGTGGTCTTGGGCCACTCAGGTGCCCCTAGACTCACAGCCAAGAGGACAGGTCCACTGGAGGCCGTGTGAGGGGTGGATGGGCTGCAGAGTGACTGCCCATGCCGGGGCTAGAGGGCAGCAGGTAGACGCATGCGTCCGGCTGCCGGGCGGCCTCCCCTGCCCTCCCCTCCCAGCCCGTGGGGGCAGACCTGAGGGGTCAGAGAATAGGTGAGGGGGCTGGGCCTGTGGGGTCCCCTGGGGTACTCCTGAGTCAGAGGCAGGCTCCAAGAGGGGAGGGCACGCCTGCCTCTGCCTTGTCCCCAGGCTGTGGCCATGGCAGGCCATTTGTCTGCCCTCCTGGATGACTCTCTGGACACCCACTGCTCACATTTTTTATTTCAGAATCAGAGAGATAATAAGAATGTCAAGGAAAATCCTCTCACGGATGATACAACCCCAATAAATTACTGCCAGCCTGGGGTGTCGAGGGCGCTAAGGCCTGGAGAGGTGGCTGTGCTGGGGCTGCCACGGCCCGTGTGCTCCGAGGCTGTCATGAGGGGCTTGGATGTGCCCACCCTGCTGGGGCCCAGAGACCCCTGCCCCTCAGGATCCCACACAGCCTTGGCTCTGTCTACCTGCTCTGTGCCCTGATGTCCACCCGCCCCTTCCAGCCCAACGGTAGTGCCCGGGGCGCCAGCGTGGCTGGCGTACCTGATGGTCAGTGACGGTCACCTTGCCGGGTCCTTGCTGGGGCTGGAATCCTGTCCCTTGCCTGTCCCGGCTCCTGTGGGTACCAGGCTGTCCGTGGGAGCAGGAAACACAGTGCTGGGCTGTGAGCTCCTGGGGCCTGTCACTACATCCCAAGACCAGACTCCTGGGGTCGAGTGAGAGACTGGGGGTGGCTGAGGGGCCACAGGCCTCCCTGAATCGCTGAGGTGCCCCGCCCAAGACCCATGAAGGTGCAGGCAAGGGCTGGGTGCAGGTCCCAGTGACACCACCAGATGGCGCCAAGACCCCACAGAAGGGCTGCAGGTTTCTGGGGACCCAGTGCCCAGGGCAGGTGGGGCGGCCACTGGCCAGCGAGAGTCAGGGCTGGGTCCACCCAGGCTGAAGCTTCGGACAAAGCGAGGACAGTGCTGGCGGAGGGTCTTCCTCCCCCACTCCCCACTTGGATCCTCATGAGGGGAGGAGGAGAGCCAGGCGGAGCGGGGAGGCTGGAACCCCTCCCCAGAGCTGACTGTGGTCCTCCTGGCCACCCCACTGCAGTCCCCTCCGCTGGTTCCACCAGGGGGCGCTGCTGCCCACTGCCCCAGGAGAAAGTCGGCCCCTCAGAGCCAGCCCCCCAGGCTCCTGGGGACCCCAGCTTGCTGCTCTGGACCCTGAGTCTGCCTAGACCTCTGCTCTTTGGGCCTCACCCTCCCGTCCCCAGGGAGCGGGTCCTCTGTCACCCGACAGGCTCCCCTTGCTGTGCCACCAGGGTTCTCCTGGGCAGATGTTCCTGGGCGGGGTGACCCTTGGCATACAGTCATGGAGTCCGGTTGACCTTGGAGTGGTTTCCCCACGTGATAGTCTCTCCACGGGGGCCTCTGTGTGAGCTGCAGACACGCACCGCACACTCCGTCCGCCTGAATGAGCCCCTGCCAGCCAGCGAGAGACATGTGAACCCACCCACTAGCTAACTGCCACCTCAAAAGCCACCACAGGCCAGCTTACACTCCAGACCCTTTAGACAACCTGCTGGCTCCTGACCTGGCAGCTGCTCGGCTGGGTGCGGGCTCCTGCTGCCCCTTCCCAACATGGTGCTGCTCCAGGACCTGTGCCAGGTGGCAGCTCCCTGGGCCTGGGCCTCTGCGCGGCTCCCTGAGAGCCGCTCGGTGCCTGACCTTGCCACCTTGTGGGCTCTCTGGGCACAGCCCAGCCAGGAGGGTGGTGGGCTCCCTGGGCTCAGCTTTGGTCAACTGAGTAGGGCAGGGGGCAAACCCTCCCCCTACTCATCGGGCTCGCTGCCCTCTCTGCACCCCTCCTCTGCCCCGCTCCCCCCCCACCCCCTCACTCTGGCTCCCTGTGGGCACACCGCCTGAAAGCTGCCACTGCCCGGTGGGTGCCCCAGGTTTCCTGGCCCAACCACCCACCCCATCACCCAACTAGCCGGCAAAGGAGCTGGCTGCCCAGCCACCCAGCCAGCCTACCCACCACGCGGCACCTTTAACCAACGCTGCCCGCTTAGTGCGGTGGTGGAGGGCCGGAGCCCGCCGGGAGGCAGCGCGAGGCATTCTTCTTAACAGGTCCCTGCGTGGGTGATCGAGGGCACTCTCAGTCCCTCGCTGATGTGCTGTGAGAGGGCTTGCCATACAGGGGAGACGTTTAATTTATCTTGGGAACTTGGCGCAAGTTATAAAAATGGTAATTTCTTGGAGATTCAGTTATGTGTTTTCATTGTTACTCTCAGTAATCAAGGAAACGATTTTTTAGAAAAGGCCGTGGCAGGAGACCAGTCTCAGGGAGGATCAGGCCGGTAGGAGTTTGGGGACAGGAGAAGGACAGTGTCCGCTGGGGATGGGCAGCGTGACTGAGGCTGAGCCCCCTCCTCTGGCCTCTGTCTTCCCACTGCGCACAGCCAGTCTCGGCGGGCAGGGTCTGCATTTCGGGGTGGAAGGCGATAAAGTGAGACGGGACTCCTTGGCCTTGAGGCTGCCGAGGACGGATGTGTCCCTGCCCCTTCCTCGCCAGGCCCAGCTGGAACCATCCTCTGCAGGGAACACGCAGGGGCTCCTCGTGGGGTGCGGGTCTGATTTTCCCCGAGTGTTGTCTTGGCTCTAAATGACATCTCCAGGATTAACAGGGCCGGCAGCCAACAGCACCAGGTGATTGGAAAAAGGGTTTTATGGCCCCATGAGTGAAATTGAACTTGCATCTGACATGTACTTCCGAGATGGGATTTTCCTCCCTGGCAAAGGCGGCACATTTCATGCTAATTATAACGGCAGCTCCTCCACACCTATCACCCGTGGTGGGGCTCATGCCTGTCTAGGGCACAGAGCCCAGCCTGAATGGTCCAGTGGTGAGGGCTGAGTCACCTCCAGGCCCCCTAATCTCACCAGACCCTAGGGCTGGCTCTGGGGATGTGACTTCACCCAGTCAGTGACCAGGCAAGGGGAAGAAAGATGCTCCCCACGGAAACACAAGGCCTAGAGGGGCTGCACCACGGGGCAGCAGGGCAGGAGGCCCAAGCTGAGGGCAGGAGGCCTGGCTGCAGCTCCTTGCTCAGCGGGACTCAGGAGAGGGGCTGGGGCCCTGGGCCGCGCTGGGCAGTTGATCTTGGATCTAGTTGTGCCTCCCTTGAAAGCGCTTCTAGTCTAGACCCTGGGCTGCCCTGATGGACATTCCACAGCTTGGCCCAGCACCTGGCACCTGTCTCCTGCAGGCCCTTGCTGTGCCCCTGCCTGAAGGGACACAGGGACCACCTCCTGGTGGCTAGACAACCCTGGGGCTGGATGAGGTCTGGGGAAGGAAGATGAGGCCGACCGTCTGCGTAGCCAACCAGTGGACCTCCTCAGCCCCCACTGGGGGCAGCTGCCTTCTCCCATTTCCCAGGTGAGGATAGAGGCTCAGAGAGGTGCAAGGTTTGCCTGAGGTCACAAAGCAGGTGAGCAACAGAACAAGCAAGGGCCTGGGGTGTGACCACGTCGAGGAATCTGGGGACCAGTGGTCCAGAGCCAACAGTTGGGGGTGGGGCCAGGGAAGGGGGCATCGCAACCCTACAGCCCCTGCCCTGGGGGACGGGCAGGGGCACCTCCCAGGGGCCTGGGGGGAAGGGCGACCCACCCTGCTTCCTCCAACCAGGCCCCTCCAAGGGGCCTCACCTGCAGCTGGTGAGCCTGGCAGGAGGGTCAGAGCCTGGCGTCCTAAGGGGACTTTTCCCAGAGTAATTACCTTCAATTCACTTGCAGTAAATACTAGGCTGTTTTTCCCCTTTCCAATAATTGGACTCATTTATTTTTAACTAAGATTAAATGTTCTCTGTGAGCTCAGGACACTGATTGCCCTGTCAGGCTTGGTCAAAGCTCTCCTTGCCCTGGCCCCAAGGATGGCCCACCAGGTAGGGAAGGGCCACGTGGCTCTGGAGGAGCAGAGAAATAGCCTTTCTGGGGAACTCTGGATCTTGCAGAATCAGTTGTCGTCATTATTCCATAACCACTATCATGGCCACCTCCAAATCTCCACCATCACCACCACCATGACGACCTCCATCACCACCGTCACCATCACCTCCATCACCATCATCACCATCATCACCATCACCATCATCACCTCCATCACCACCGTCACCTCCGTCACCTCCACCACCACCGTCACCTCCGTCACCACCATCACCTCCGTCACCACTGTCACCTCCGTCACCTCCGTCACCACCGTCACCTCCGTCACCTCCATCACCACCATCATCTCTGTCACCTCCATCACCACCATCACCACCACCGCCTTCAGTGTGACTGAGACCATTGTCACCATGATTATCACCACTGTCATAATACCATGTTGACAAGCCCAAGTAAATTTCAGGCATGCCATTGCTTGGCACCAATTGCTGTATCACAGGACCCCTGTTGGGTCGGATTGCAATTGAGGGGATGTCCGGCATGGCTCTTTGTGAGGTGGACATTGTGGGGAGGGAGGTAGCAGGCTAGGCCAGGTCTTGAAGGACTTGGGCCCTTGAATGTCCACTGCACATGATGCTCTCCCCAATGCCCCCTCCTGTCTCAGCAGCCACCCGAGTTTTGTCCTTGATGAATTTGGGGCAGAAGATATAGTCAGGGACAGGATCAGGGGCCGGGATGCCCTTGTCCTTTCATGTGGCTGCAGCCACCTGCACCCAGGCTGGAGTGCAGCCTCCACAGCAAACACAGAGTTAGGGGCCCCCAGAGAAGGTGCCCAGGCACCCTCCCTGCCAGACTCCAGCCAGTGCTTGAGGTGCCAAGGGGGCAGCTTGGGGTCGGGGCTGGGCGCTTGGCAGAAGGGGCATCCCAAGAGCATCTGCTGGGCAGAGCCCACCCTGGATGAAGCAGCCAGAGCCAGCTGTGCTCATCTGTGAGCGGGGCTGACACGGCACAGCAGGGGCCCACGGCACAGCAGGCTACAAGGGCAGAATGACAGGACGCCACGTGGGGATAGGGGTGCTGCCTGGTAGGAAGGCTGTGGGCTGGCCTTGGCAGGTGGCCTTAGCTGGGCATGGAGATGGGCCCCACTCCTGGCCCAATGGGGACAGCTAGAGAGAGGTCTCGATCATCCAGGCCTGCCCAGAACCCTGCCTGGGGCCCCTGACACTGTGCTGGGAGCAGCCTGGCCAGGCAGGGGCTCTCCCCACAAGGGTGGCCTGAGCCTGCCCCACCTCGGGCAGGGAAAGAATATATGGAGGTGCATTAAACCTCTCTCGTGTCCAGGAAATAGCATTAACAATTAAAAATCTTAAATCTTGGTGACATTCCCGATGGCCAGATAATTAATACAGGTACAGATAATAATTAGTCAGTGATTAATAACTATACTTAATAGTTTTCAAAGTAATTGTGATAAAGAGAAAATTAAATGGAAAAAACCACCAAAGTTGCTGATGTCCTGCACAGAGCGGGCACCTTGGTGCTAGGCCATGGGACCCCCAGGTCCACTTGTTTGCTGGTGCTGTATACCAGGAGTGGGGGGTTACACTTGGAGTGTGAAAGAAAGTAAGGTATCTTTCCTAGTACTGGCCCAGGTGGCCAGAGCTCTCCCTTCCTCGTAGAGCTTGTGGGGGCCATGGGATTGCCTCAGTGGGCTGGCCCAGGAGCCTCTGTCCCTTCCTGACAGGTGTTTCAGATCTCAGGGCTAGTGGGCTGGGGCCTCCTCTGCCCCCATGGGCCAGTCCCTGGTCCTCCTATCGCCTCAGCCTCTCTGGGCCCTGGGTAGATCCCTGCACCATCAGACTTGCTCTGCCATACTCCTGGGATCTGGCCGAAGTTGCTCCACCCCCCCCACCCCCAGTGCTCACTAAAGTGTGAGTGGTTGTGGGGCACTGTCCTAATTTGCTAGGCTTGCAGCCTCGTGTGTTTATTGGTGTGAAGCTTTCAGCTGCATGAGGAGAAGGGCAATTCTAGGAAGAGCGGGCCCAGCACCCTCCACCCCGAGTCTGTCGACTCTGCTAGCTCTGGACAGTGGTTTGGATTCTGTCAGGAGCCCAGGTAGGGGCAAGACCTGGGGACACGGTGCCTCCCAAATGAGCCAGTTTTTCTGATCCTGGTTCCCAGTCCTGCCGGCCCAACTCCCAGCTGACACCAGCATGTAGCCCCGGCCTCATCCTCTGAGCAGGCCCATCCTGAGTCATCACAGCTTCCAGACCTCTCAAGGCCACCTGGTCTCCTATCTGGGGCTGGGGCTGTCCCTGCACAGCCTGCCATGAGGCCGAGAGTGGACCAGCTGTCCTTGGACACCAAGGATGAGGGACTCAGACTTTGCATCCCACGAAGACCAAGAGGGGAGAAGGGCTCCCGGGCCACCCTGAGGGCCTGGCAGGGTGGGTGGGCTCCGGAGGCCACGGCTCTGTTCCAACTGCAATGCTGGTGACTGCTTTGGGCAGGATCACGGACAGCACAAACATCACCAGACAAAAGGCTGAGGTGGGCAGGCCTGTGACCGGACTCAGCTTCCCCCACAAGCTTCTGACTAATTTGAAAGACAGAAAATGTGTCCTTCCGGCGGGGAGACCTGGGAGGCCACGCCAGGAGGGACACACGGCACCCCTGCTGCAGCCGCTGCCCCCCAGTACGAAGATGCAAAGTCTAGTCACCAGGAAGCAGCGATGTCTGCAGCCACTTCTTCCCTCCAGGCAAAGACACAGCGACAACGGGCGGTGGGGGGGCGGCGGCTAGGGCGCTTAGACTGCTCTTGCAACTTCCTTGAGAGTTTAACATTTTTCAGGGCACAAGATTGATGGAAGGAGGCATCTGGAGAGTGGAGGGTGAGGAGGGTGGCAGCCCTGTGGAGAGGGCCCTGCTGGGGACCTCCCTGTCCTCTGCACTGATGGTGGATGGTCACCATGGGCCGTGGGACAGGCAGTGTGGGTCTCGGCCTCGATTTTCTGTCTCCCACTTTGGAGAGTGCCACCTCCCTCATCTTCCCTGTTTCAAGGTCACACCTGGATGGGTAAACTGAGGCCTGAGATGGTCGGGGCTGCCCAAGGCCCTAAAGGCCAGTGTTGGAGTCGCTGGGTGCTTGGACCCCGCAGGACCCTGGCACCACCCCAAGTCCAGGCCCTGAGGCACAGACTCTCTCGACCTCCACCCTCTGCCTGTGTCCTGTGGCTGGCCCTCCCTCATCACACCTACAGCTCCCTGGGCGGGGTCAGAGGCTCTGGGCCGTTAGTGGATAGCTGGCTCCTCTGAGCCTGATTGCTCATTAATTCTCCTCCCGTGGGCCACCCTCCCCCTGTGCCCGCAAATGTCCTTCCCAGGTGAGCGCCAGGTGCCCTTGGCCCTGACCCTGTGGGAAGAGCTGCCTCTGCAAGCCCGTGGCTTCCCGCGCCCCCTCCACCCCTGCACCTCCGTCCCCAAGCCAACTGCTGGCATCAGCCTGGGAGGGGACCATGATCTTGAGGGGGCACAACCTGGGACAAAACCGCAGGGGTGGAGACAGGGATGGAAATGCAGCCCAGTCCCTGATCTGCAGTGGGGGTGGCCCACCCCTCCCTGCCTCAGTCGTCCCACCTGCAGGGCGGTGTGGAGGAAGCGAGCGCTGGCATGGGTGTGGAAGCCTCCATGGGCCCGGGCCAGGTTTGGGCTGGCTCGGGACATTGTCCTGCCCTGCTTCATCTCTGGTGAGGATGCACAGTCCCAACCCGACACCCCAGCGTGGGGCAGAGATGCTGGAAGGCGCTTTGTGCTGGCGGGCTTGCCCCTGGGGGCTGCCTCTCCCGGCTCAGGAGAGGCTGGAGGACTGGGGACTGGGGCAGGCCCCAGGGGCGGAGGCCAGGGCTGTGGGGCGGGCTGACCCGTGGACCCCACTCGGCCGTCCCTGAGGGATGTGTGGGTTGGGGAGGGTGGTGCCTGTGTCTGTCCCGGCGCCAGCAGCAGAGGCTCAGTGCGGGGAGGAGCATCCGCACCTGGGGACGCTGGGTTGAGCCAAAGGCTGGGGCGGAGCTGCGGGTCCTCAGGGCAACAACACCCACAGCCTTTGAGCCCCTCCTCTCCCGGGGCCACCCATCTGTAGCCTGGCAGTCCCCTCCCAGGGCCCAGCCTCCATCAGTCCTCAGGGATTTGGGGGAGCCCAGTGATTTAGGGGTTTGCCTGGCTGGGCCTTCTCGTGGAAGATGTATTCCTGCTAATGACCTTCTCCCCACTGTGCCACTAAACGTATCCTCTGGCTGGTGGGAGCGAGGCCTGGAGTCCCCAGGAGTGAGGGGACCCTGGGAAGTGGGTGGGAGGAGGGGCAGATACGGGGTCTCCTGTGTCTGGCCACACCAGGGAGACAGGGCGGTGACCCAGGAAAGAGCCCCCAAGGCCCTGGGGGCTGCCCTCCTCATCCTGCTGTTGGTGTGCCGTGGGCATGGGGGTGTGGTCAGGGCAGGGCATGAGGGGCCACACCCTGGGGGGCAAAGGCCCAGGATGAGGTTTGGGCAAAAGGAGGCTTAGACAGCAGGTCCAGGGCAAGCAACCCCAGGAGGTGATGGATGAGAATAATGCAGTAAAGTTCCAGAAGCTTCTGAGGAAGTCAGGGTCAGGAGGGCAGGGACCCAGCTCAGTGGGAGGCCGCCCCTCCCCCCAAGCCAGACTCTCCCCCTTGGATCCTGCCCTCTGCCCCGCCCCACCCCTGTCACTTCTGCTCATGGGTCCCTGCCCATGGGCAAAGCGTCAGATTCGGCCCAGGACAGAGGACGTGGCTGGTCTTGGGGGTTGTGGCGGGAGTCCCAGGCCAGGGCCCACGGATGCCAGGTGGCAGCCCTGCCCCCACTGCATCCAATAGACGAGGGTCCAGTCCCTACCACACCTCTCTAGCCAGCCAAGAGGATCCTCCGTCGGGCACAGTTACAAAACTCTAAGACTTAATTAAAATCAATCTCCAATTACTCAAATGCCATTGATTCGGGCCTCAACTAATGGGGAGAATACGATAACCATTATGGGAAACGTCGATCTGGAGGCACTGAGCATCCGCCTCGGCATGGGGCTGGCTGGGCCCACCCGAGGCCTGGCGCCCTCGCTCTGGGCCTGGGCCACAAGGCCTCACTCAGCACCCGTGCCCAGACCTTTCCAGAAGGAGGTCTGTGGGGCCGGGGGATGTCCCTGAATCATCACCTCCTGGCTGAGCCCCAGGGCCTCACAGAACCGAGATGCCGCAGGGCTGAGGGAGGTGAGTGTTCTTCCGAGGGCAGCAGCAGGTGCTCCGCGGAGACCACCCAGGCTCGTGGTGTGGCTGGGGTGCTCGCCGCCTTGCAGGGGGGACCCTGGGCTGGCAGGGCTGAGTCTCGCCGGGGCGAGAGGGAAGGGCCTGTGGCGCACCCTGAGCCCTCTCACCTGTGCGCGCTGAGGGTTGGCTCGCCGGGGCCCCTGCATGGGAGGCAGCGAGGCCAGACCCCGGCCCAGCCTTCGTGGGGCAGTGAGGATGGAGCACAGGACCCGTCCACAGAGGAGAACCTGGGGGACGGAGGTCAGAGCACCCCACGGCCTGGGCTGGCCTCGCAACCCAAGGACAGGCCCAGGGCAGAGGAAGACCGGGGAGACAGTTGATGTGGGGGAGGCTTACTCGGAGGCCATCATCTACTTTTCTATTTTTCCTTGGGAAAATAAATACGAAGCCCTCAACTTACCTGCCCTTAAAATAAAAAGTTGCACAAAATGTCTCCCGTAAGAGCATCAGGCACTGACTCCTTGTGTGGTTTTTGCCCATGGCCCTGGAGGGGTGAAGCCCCGGAACGGGTGAGGGGAGAGGAGGGGGAGGGGGCAGCTGTGGGGGAAGGGCCTGGGCGGGGCGGGGGAGGGGCAGTGCTGGATCCACTGCCTGTGGCACCCCCTGGCTTTGGTGTCCCTGTCTTGGCTCCTGTGACCTCTGTCCTGGGCCATCGTCCTCAGCTGCCCCCTGTGGGCTCCTGGCTGGGGTGGGTGGGAGGGAGGAAGCCGATGGTGTCCAGGTTCTGGGCACAGCCTGAGGTCTGACTTCCCTGGGGTGGGGCAGGACGAAGGGCCACGGGGCAGTGGGGAGGGGCTCTGACCAGAGGATCCAGGGCTTCGGGACCTGGCTAGTGTTCCTGGGACACACTGAGCAGGCCATCATCTGCCTAACAAGGGCCCAGGGTGTCCTGGGGTCCCGGTTCCCTGCTCCCTGGCCTTGGTGTGACCGGGGAGGTCAGGGCACCAGTGCCTGGGGGCGCCCAGCGTGAGCGGTGATGAGGACACTAGGACGGACCAGTCGTGAGGCCCCCCAGGCCCGAGTGCTCCGCCAACCCCCAGCACCCGACTGCAGCCTGTCTTGCCTTGTGCTGAGTCTTTTGTTGCTTTAATTAATGCCCAGCTTCCTGATGCCTAATTAAACTGGAATTGCTCTATGTCCGATAGCCCCGCGTCCCATTAGATACAAGTTAATGTAACTGTCGCAGCGGCAGAGAAACGAGGCTGGCATGGCCCCTGGGGAGGACACGCGGCCCAGCCAGGTGCCTGCACATGGCCTGGCCCACCCAGCCCTTCCCTGGCCATTCCCCTGAGGACCCCCAGCCTGGCCCCTGGGCCTGCACCCCGCTGCACACGCCAGGGGAGCCCGGTTTCTTCCCACTGAGGTTTTCTGTTCTAGCTATGTGAGAAGCTCACGCCAGTGTATGAAAAATTGGAAAATGCAGAAAAATTAGAGGAAGGAAAGTGAGGACCCCTCCACCCCAGAACTTCAGAGTCCTCCTGTGGGTCTGCCTGGGGAGCTCCATGGGGACCTGGAGGGTGCTCTCCATGGCCTGCAGGTGGGGTGGGGCCCTCAGCTGGTGGTGGGCACAGAGGCTCACCTGGAGGAGTCCCTGGTTGTCAGGAGCCCCAGTCCCAGGATGGGGGCAGGGCTGGGTGCCAGCTGGGGCTGCCAGGATGACACCCTGCACCAACTAACTTCTGGGAGTGCCCAGGGCGCCTCCCCAGGGCTGGGCCCTCACCCTGCCAGCCCCACTGTCCAGGGCAACCTCGAACAGGAGCTCTGCCAGTGGCCAAGGGGGCCATGCCTGGTTAGTCCATCACCCCGAGCCTTGGTTCAGTCCCCCAGAGGACTGGGTGGGCGAGGAGTGGTTAGAGCGGCAGCAAGGGGCGCCACCCTGGAAGGTGCTTTCCCACCCACCTCCGGGCTGCTGGTGTTCCCTGAGGCAGGAGAGGCCCTGGCCTGGAGGCCCACTTAGGTGGAGCCAGGGTGGGCGGCTGGGCGGTACAGGCACTAGGGTGTGTGCGGGTCTCCAGTGCACGGGCTCCTGGGCCCCGCTCCCTCCCATCCGCCTGGCCCCCTGCTGCACTCCCATGTCCGGCTCAGCACCCGTGAGCCGCTGTGCATCTTAGATGATGGCAGTGGGCTGCCATTCCCCCAGACCATGCCCCACAGCTCAGTGTTCATGCCAGGAAGGACACAGCCCTGAAGCCCTCACCGTGGCTTGGGTGATTCCTGAGCCCCTTGTTTTTGGTACAGCAGTTGCTGCTGTTTGCACAGAGAATAGATCCAGGCATGTTTGTTTAGCAAAATTGCCTCTGCCGGAGCCCGCCCGAGGGACAGGCCAGGTGAGAGGGGGGTGTGCACACAGAACATCCCCCCAAGAGCGGTTCTGTCCACAGACTGGGCCACTCTGGAGGTGACGGCGCCGCAGGGCTGCCAGGAGGGCTGGGGCTTGGTCAGGGCCAGAGGGTGGCTGCCCCGCCCAGCTCCCAGGCTGTGTCCACCCCGCCCCCATGACACTTGCTTGCACAGCAGCCTTGTTACCCGCCCTGCCCCCCGGCCAGCTTCCTAGGGCCCTGAGAGGGCCCTGCCCAGGGAGGGTCAAGGGAGCCCCCCCCCCAAGGGAGCCTGGAGGACCTCGGGGCAGTTGGTCTCCCTCTCTGAGCTGGCGGTGGGGATAAGGAGGAATCTGCCAGGCAGAACGAGGCTCCCAGCTATGGCTGGCCACCAGCAGGCCAGGGCAGGGCGTCGAGGGGGTCGACTGAGGAGATGAAGGGGCCAGTCCAGCCAGCTCCACCTGCCGGGCCCACATCCCACTGCAGACCGAAACTGGGCCTTGGCCAGGGTGCCCGAGCTCAGCTGCACCTCCCAAGGGGCCAGCTTACTGCACACCATGTCCACACAGGATCCAGGAGGCCTGGTCCTGTTTCCCAGGGGCTGCCGGCACTGCGGGCTCCTGGCTGGGGTCTCAGGAGCTCTGTTCCGCTGCCTGCCCAGCACTCTGTGCTGAGCTTGCCCTGGAAGGGCTCAGTGGGGCCACACAAGGTGGCCACACATTCCTCGACCCTCGGCAACGTCATATTAGCCCTGCCTGGACATAGGTGGGCCTGGGACAGCTTTGACCATCAACACTGGGTGGACACGGAGCTGCGCCCGGCCCAGACATTCGGAGCCTGGCAGCTTCCGCTTCCTGCTGTGGGCTCTGAGCTGCCACAGAAGGGGTCTGAGCACCAGGGAGACCATGCAGAGAAGGACCCCTGAGCTCTGTCCTGCAGCCAGCCTGCCAAGGCCAGGAGTGCGAGCTGAGTGCCATGGAGGGACCCTCCGGTCCCCGGACGCCACACTGAGCCCTGCCTGGGATTGCAGACCCACAGACTAAGGGTAAGGGAGAGACAGGGTTGCTTTGTTATGCAACAGCTGGTAACTGGTCACGGGTTTCCTCATTCCCTTGCCGTCCTCTCAAAGCCTGTGGAAGGTCTGGAAACTTGTGCCCAGGGTCCTGACCCCATGCAAAGAACCCCAGCCAGGCCGGCCTGGGGTCCCACGTGGGCTGGGGTCAGGATCTGACTCAGGGCTCCCTTTCTAACCTGAGTTGGATCCCATCCAGTGCTGGTGGCACAGAGGAGGGTGACTGGTGCTTCTCACATGGTTGAGCTCTTACCTATGCCTCAAAGCCCAACTTCACAGGCCCCAGAAATTTCCCTTTAGGGTACCATAGCCCCCTTGCCTTCCTCTGCTATAGCATAAACCACTCGAACGGCTTTTGTGGTTGTATATGGTTAAGGAAAAGGCTGGTGCAAGCTCTCATTAACCCCGTCTGTCTGCCTGGGGTGGCCGGGGCTGCTAAGGGCAGGCGTGGGTGGGGTCTTCTCTGGGTCCCTTGTCTTGCTGGGCTCACACAGGGCACACGGAGGAGCGAGTGGCAGAGGAGCAGGACTGGGTGGGGGCGGGTGAGGGATTGTGGGCTGCACCCTCTGCCTCCCGCTGTTTCCACCACAGCCGAGGAGAAAACAAGGACTTTACGGCTGTCACAAATATTTCATCCTGCGCATTTTACAGTCCACGGCTGCTGTGAACACTGGGCTCCTGTCGGAGCTGGAAGACTCATAAAATGCATGTGAATTTTTATGTTCAATTATTCCAAGTTCTGCGCTTGGGGCCCAGGAGCGGCCCCATGTGCAATGTGCCCCCCCAGGCCCCCACCCAGCCCCACCCCCACCCGCACCCTCATGACAAGCCAGTCTCAAGTCTGGTCAGGAAATGCTCCACTCCCAACGCCCTGCCCCTCCCACCTGCCACCTGCCAGGGAGCCCGAGGCTCCTTGGTCCCTGTCCTGTGCAGGAGGGGCATCTGCACGAGGCACGAAGCTACCTCTCTAGTCACCACTGGGGCTGGGGACCTCGGATGCAACACTTGGGGTGGCGCCACACCTGCCAGGGCCTGCCACTTTGGCTTGGCCTCTCTGTGCCTCAGTTTCCTCTTCTGAAAAAAGAGCTTGTGACTGGAACAGTCACATGAAGCTGCGGAGGAAACACCCATGGAGAGCTAGGCGGGAGGTCGCCAAGCTGTGACCTGGGTTGGGGCCAGGTTGGCCCTGCAGGGGAGCGGCTCATCACTTGCGGCCTCACGTCCCCTCATTACGGTGCCTGCAGAAGATGTTCTCTGATTAGTCTGCTGAATTATGAATTAGGTTCCGGGTCCCTGTGCAGCTGTTCCCGGCTTGTCATCCCCACCACTTTATTTCCCCATCTGCTTATAAAACCAGGAGCGCCGTCCTGCAATAAACACTTCAAACGCTTTTTTTAGGGGCTAATTAATTGTGTTGCATTTCTTCAACACAGCATGCAGGCCGGACCTGCCCCGGATTCCCTATGCGGGTGCGGCTCCTGCTGAGTGCCTGGGGAGAGGCTGGGCCCAGAGCAGGGGCTGGGGAGGATGGGGGGCTGCCTGTGGTCGTCCCAAGTGCAGGTTCTCCCAGGAGGCCCCAATCCCTGCTGCAGCAGGCTGGACCTCTTGGAAATGAGCGATGGAGTCAGGTTCTCCCTGGGGGCCCCCTCAGCACCCTTTGGCAGCCGGCCTCCCACCAGAGCCACTAGTTGCGCCCCCAACTCACCTGCGACACATCCAAGGTCAAGTTCACACCTCCTGTCGATGGGCAGCGCCCTCATCCTCAGCTGCTGGGGCGGGGCGGGGGTTCTGCCGTCCCCACGGGGAGTTGCTGCTGCTGTGTGGCTGTGGTCCCCGAGCTGAGCCCATAAGCGTGTGGGGAGTGGCTGAGTGGAGGACGGCTGAGGCTCAGGCTGCGCTTCAGGGGGTGCCTCCCCTCCCCTCTGGGGTCTCATTTTCCAACCGAGCAAGCTGCTGGGCAGGACTTTGTGCCTCTGTCCCACCTGTCCGGAGCTGGGGGTGCTGTGGCTGCTGCGGCCGTCCTGCAGCCCTGGGGGCAGGAAGCTGAGGCTGGAGGGTCCGGGGGTGGGGGCCATGTTTCTTCCCCATGAGGCTGGACCCCTCGGGCCCCCCCGCCCTGCCAAGGGGACAGGGCGACGGCCCTCGGCTGTGAGGGGTGGGCTGTCAGGATATCTGGGGACGCGTGCTCCACGTGGGGAGAGCCTGTTGACCGCTGTCTTGGTGTGGGTCCCCCAGCGTGGACCCTGACATTGGGCTGCGGGTAGGAGCTGGTTTGGGCGTGATGCCAGGAGCAGGAGCGGGACAAGAGCAGGGAGGGTGGGGAGGGTTGCTGTGGGCGCCCAGGGGCCCGCAGGAGCCCTGTGAGCACGACCTCGCCCAAGGGCCTGGGGACTGGTGTTTGCTCCGGACAAGTAACCTCGGGGTGGCCTAGGGCGAGGGGCCTGACGGCACCTGCACCCCCAAGAGCAGCAGGGAGGCAGGACTGGCCCCAGCTGGGAGTGGGTGGCGGGTCTGGGCAGGCGCCTCTGGGGCCCAGAGAGGAGCTCTGTCCTTCCAGGAGCGGGCCAGCCCGGCCCCTGCACCCCAGGACCTGGAATCGTGCTGCCCTGAGGTAGGTCCCTGGCTGGCGGCTCCACTAGGAATATTTTTATGGCTGTTAATTGTTATGCTTCCATTTAACTCTGGATGTCACTGCATGTCAGCCTGGCCCGACAGGCTGGGATTTACGCCTCCAAATTATGGGGCTCGGGCTGTTCAGAGGTAAAACAATTACCCATCAATTGCCGCCAACCAGCTAGTGCTGGGGCTCGCAGCTCCATCAGCAGGTGAGGGTGGCCATGTCCCCAGCAAGACCGCTCGAGGGGCAGGGCTACCTTAGAGGACAGGCCAGGCTGGGCAGGGATCCCACCCAGTGTGCCCTGTGCCTGCATCACCCCAGGGGAGGTGTCCGGAGTCTGCACTCAGACTTCACTGCTCTGTTGCTGGGGGCCTCGGCCTCCCACATGTGCAGTGTGACCCCGGCTGGGCTGAGGGCGAGTCGGCAAGAGGGCAGGGCCGCTGTCCCATGTGCTGGAGGTCTGGGGTCCAGGGCTAGCCACAGTCACTCAGCTGAACGGTCAAGGTCATCTGCCTCACAGGCAGCCTCACCCCAGGAGGCGACACAGGTGCCGACCCACCTCACAGAGAGGGAAGCCTTGGCTCCCAGGGTCTCCCACTGAGGCAACTCGAAGCCTGGTGATCTGTGCCAGTGTAGCTGTAGGTAGGGGCAGGTGAGGGGCCAGGTGAGGGGGCAGGTGAGGGGCAGGTGAGGGGCAGGTGAGAGGGCAGGTGGAGGGGGAGTTGAAGGGCAGGTGAGGAGGCAGGTGAAGGGCAGGTGAGGAGGCAGGTGAAGGGCAGGTGAGGAGACAGGTGAGGGGCAGGTGAGGGGCAGGTGAGGGGCAGGTGAGAGGGCAGGTGGAGGGGGAGTTGAAGGTCAGCTGAGGG
>CAUYSK010066359.1:0-26344 GCA_963575035.1 Avahi laniger
GCTAATTTTTAAAAATTATTTGTAGAGACAGGATCTGGCTATGTTGCCCAGGCTGGTCTCTAACTCCTGGGCTCAAGGATCCTCCCACTTCAGTCTGCCAAAGTGTTGGGATTACAGGTGTAAATCACTGTGCCTGCGCTATCTTGGTCTTTTAAAAATTGATTGTAAAGTGTTTCCATTGTGTAAAGTTTCTTAGATGAAAAATAAACTTATAACTAGAAGTTAAAGTCAAACAGCCACAAGAGAAATTGTTGCAAAAAATAAAGTTTCTCAGCTATCTGTGAAACGCAGTCTTTGAATAACATTATGAAACTAAAGATCACATTAGAGAGTATTAGTCAGTGGAATAAAACATGCTGATAAACACCTACCTTAACCATGATTCCATTAATTCTTTTAGAAAATAATCTAAGATTAAACTGGGGAGGGCAACAGGGGGTTGAGGGAATAGAAATTACCTAGCGGGTGCAGTGTACACTATTCAGGTGACAGGTTACACTAAAAATCTAGACATCATCACTATACAATTCATCCACGTAACCCAAAACCACTTACCCCTATATCTATAAAAGTTTTAAAAAATGATAAATCCAATAAAAAGGAAAACAAGATTAAAAATTTATCAAAGAGCTCTGATGTGTCTGCCACTTTTGCATATATATTTCATTTAATCCTCATGGTATGCTTTGTTATCTATTCATACATATACTTGAAGATATGCATGAACATTATAAATACAAACTGGGATACAAATTGTGTGTACATATTTTAGTCCACACAAAGGTACAGCTTATTTTGTGCTTCCACTTTATTTCAGTCCATAAAACTCTTAAGTCAAGATTACGATCATTCTCTTTTCCT
Organism: Avahi laniger; assembly: GCA_963575035.1. Classification (NCBI taxonomy): domain Eukaryota; kingdom Metazoa; phylum Chordata; class Mammalia; order Primates; family Indriidae; genus Avahi; species Avahi laniger. Next base: position 862 of record CAUYSK010066359.1, read on the forward strand.
ACTCAGAGAAAGCTACCATAACACAAGGAGTTACCAAGAACTTAATATAGCAGGATATGAAAACCTGCAATATTGTTTACTTTTTACTGTTTAAAAGAAATGTGTCCTAGCTCAGAAACATTCAGTGCTTTACAGATGCCATTAGGTTCCATTAGGATATGAAGAAAAAAGGTTGGAAAAGAAAAGAATTGAAGGAAAAATCAAACTAATTTTGCGGGTGGAAGAGTTACTGAAACTGGGAAGGGGAGCCAGTCTGTGGATTCTTGGGCGATTGTGCAGCACCCTGGAGGTAACTACACTTTGAAAGGGAGTGAATGCCTGCTTGGCCGCAGAGGCAGCTGGAGAGCAGGGCGTCTCTGTGGTTATGATGGTATGAGGGAGGGCAGTCACCAGTGGGTCTCTTGTCATGTCAGAGACTACAGACACCACACTGGTCTAGCAGGACAAGCAAGTGGGACTCGCTTCAGAAGGAATCAGAGGATGTTCTCAGATAATCAGCAAAGCAGGAACCCCAGAATGAGCAACTTTTTTTTGGAGTGACCATGGGAAAGGGACTGTGTCCCAAAGAATGACCAATAATAGACTTCTCATAGGCCCTGATAGGGAAGGGCTTGAAATCAGAAATTTGTTTGGAAAAATTGAGAGATTTGACATTTTTTGTACTCTATTGTTATCACACAAGTTCTACCTCTAACAGAATCTTATAAAATGCAGGCCCTTAATATTAATAGTAGGTGATTTTAATAGACTTAAAATAGTATTTTAATAAAGCAAGAACATAAAATACATAAATAGTGAATAAATATCACAATTTTTTGAGCTCTTGATTCATTGGCCTTTTTCTGTCATGATGATCAAAATAACCCTGCGGTGCACTTTTAATAGTGAAATATAATAATTCATTCACTAAGGTATTTTATCTCCTACTCATTCTATAATAGACAGAGACAAGGTTTAGAGAGTTTCCTTTTTTCTTGAAGCTTTACTTATGTGACAAATATCTTTCATACAAAAGGCCAACTCAGTAAAATATTAATATATGATTTTCTAATAGGCAAAATTTGAATTTATTTTTTGGTCATAGCAGATATTCTAGATTTAATATTGCTATTGCCAAATTATTTTGAAAAGATAAAAACATTATAGACAATGTATGTGACAAAAACACTTTTATTAAAGGGTAGACTGACGAATAAGTACCAAGCTGATATTATCAATGATGAATACAAATAGTTGATTGCTAGAATAATAGATTGAGGCCTATCACTAGAGACTTCAGCTGTCACCAAACTAATTACATTAAAAAGCTTTAAAATAAGAAAACTCTGTTTTGAACAACAAAACAGATCAATGTATGCATTTTAGGTAGTTGAAGATCTAGTAACAGAAATGTCTCACCAACATTCCACTGTACTCAGGGCTTGTTTCTTTTGGTTCTGTTGTTAAGACATGGGAAAGATATTCATTTTGATAGATTTCAAGTCATCTTGCTAGGCAAGTTAACAGGAAGGAAAGAGATTAAGTGACTAAGTGACTATAGAATGATATAATAGATGACTCAATCAGACAGAATAAACTGCTGAAAAGCAGGAAACAAACAGGCTGGGATTTATATCCTCTAAATACCTCCTAGATAACCAGCAGTAAAATAACCTACATAACTATTTACAGTGAATAATCTTAGAGGAGTTACAGAGACGGGGATGGCGGAATCAGACTTACAGTGGGAATTTTATATATTTTCGTGAAGTTAGAGATTATCTAAAGGATATTTTTTTTTTATTAAGGTAAAAAAGCAAAATTTTCCCAAGGAGCAGCGGTGTGCTGGAGCCTACTCATACCAGATCATGAGAGCCAACTGTTATATTTTCAGGAACTTTGCAAGTCAGTTAAATGAATCCATTACTAAAAATTAAATTATATTACATAAATTTATAACTAAATTATACTAAAAAGGTAATAATGACTCAAAAATCATCATTTCCTAAGTATTTTACTACTATTATTGTATATGCCTTTGAGGATATATACCATCTATTTATCTGCAAGGTGGAAGTACTATGTAATGGTAAGCTACTACCATGCTTCTATTCCCATCTCCACATTCAGTGACTTCATGTTGATAGTCTGAAATCAGCCAGTGAGAGAAATTACACCACTGAAATTGGCAAATGCTACAAATCAATTCCTTTTTCCTCCAAAGAACCAGTTAAAAACAATTTACCAACAAACCCATGGGGTATTCTAAAAATTTTTTTTTTCCTTCTTTTCTTTTTTTCCCTCCTCTCCACTGAAGAAAGGTATTCTAAAATTTTGATAGAGAGCTGGTTTAAAATAGGTAACACTGTAAGATATTTGAAAAATTACTCCCTGAAGAATTACTGATGACACATGGGAAAATATTATCTTAAATAGCATTAGATTATGAACTGGATTAATTCTGGAATACTCCATAATACAAACAAATAACTATTCTTATTTCATAAAGGATATGCCACCCATCTTTAACTCATTGCTATGACTTTGGGGGTTTAATTTTCGCTTGGGGTCATTCTTCTAAAAAATGAAGAGGATTCGGTGTAAGAGTGCCAAGAATCATCAAGCATCATTGTTGTATATTTTTCAGGACCATGCTCTTACTTCTAACATTTTCATATAAGAACAGAAAACTCTTCCAAAACGCTAAATTTTTGTGTATATGGATGAGTGTGAAAGTGCGCAAGGAAGAGACGTTTCTTGGAACTTTAGGGTTTTTCCAAGGTGCCTTCCATTATGGAGTGAGGAAAAGGCTGAATAGATGGGAGTGTAATCTCCCTCATTTGGCATTAATCAGAGAAACTCAGCTTTTTGTATCATTCTTTCATATATTAGGGTTCTATGTAAAACATGATAAGAAAAATGTTCCTTTGTTGGGAGGAAGGTAGTGAGGGAGGAAATCAGTATGTCAGAGAACACAGGTATGTGTGCATGCATGTATGTATTTGTACCATCAGTCCTTATGAAAGGTATTTTGTGTGCGTGCATTCTGGGAGGAGCAGCTCTCGGCAGAATGGTCTATTCATATCAAAAACAGGAATATCAAAAAAATAGTGCATTTCTTATTGAATTATATGTATTATTACGTGTATATGTATATATAAAACCACATATATCTAATTAAAATAATTGGCACTTGAAGCTGTTTAAAATTAAATTTTAAAATTACAGAGTATCTAGATAATCTAGGTTTTAAAGGGAACAAGAAAACAACTGTAATTCTGAATCTTCACATAGTTTTTACATGAGTTTTTAAAATAATTTTATGTGTTGTATCATTTGTAAAACAAGGGAAACATTATCAAAACAGAGACAGAGAACAGATACTTTATAAAGATAAATAAAATAAGTCTCTGAGAAAGTAAATTTTTAGACACTAAAAAACATTGCTAGCTAGAATACTGTCTCCTTAAAAACATAACCAAATATCTTTTAAGCTAAACAGTTGTTTAAATTTGAAAAGGAAAAATAAATAAGTGCATTGATTTAAATGACTAGAACTGCATATACTTCTAAAGACCTTTTTTTTTTTTTTTCCTAGAGCAAGCAAATCAATCAAACAGTACAAAGGAGAGTGCAATAATAACTGTAAAACAAGGTTTCATGGAAGATGAAATTCTGGCTGCATAGAAGATGTGTTCCACAGACTTTGTTTCTTTGAGATCTCCAGTCCCAATACTAACCAGGTCCATCTAGCTTAGCTTATGAAATCTGACAAGGGCACAGCCCATGGCAATAAGGATGCAGGACAGTGATTTTATTTCTTATTTTATTCATTGCAGCCCCAGGGAGAGAGATAACGAGAACAGGAATGAAATCCAGGTCTCCTACATAAAACACTGGAGAACATTACCACTAGGTCACCAGGGGGCAAAAAGAAGAAAATATTTTATTTTAAAAGAGGTTATTTGTTATAATATTTACAGTAGAAAATTATTTGTTTTGGCTTAGCCAATGAAATTAAAATCTTATATTCATTAACCATGAATGTGAATGATTGTTTTCAGAAAAAGTTGCTTGATATCTGCTTATGAGATTTAGGTTTTTTTTCGTTTTTTTTTTTTTTGAGACAGAGTCTCACTTTGTTGCCCTGGCTAGAGTGAGTGCCGTGGCATCAGCCTAGTTCACAGTAACCTCAGACTCCTGGGCTCAAGCGATCCTACTGCCTCAGCCTCCCGAGTAGCTGGGACTACAGGCATGCGCCACCATGTCCAGCTAATTTTTTCTGTATAATTTTAGCTGTCCAATTAATTTCTTTCTATTTTTGGTAGAGACGGGGTCTCACTCTTGCTCAGGCTGGTTTCGAACTCCTGAGCTCAAACAACCTGCCCGCCTCGGCCTCCCAGAGTGCTAGGATTACAGGCGTGAGCCACCGCCCCCGGCTGCTTATGAGATTTAAAATATTTAACTACACTATTTCAGAAATTGGAAAAAAGAAAGGCTGTCATCAACTTATAAAATGTCAGGCAATTATAAATTAATCAAAAGTAACTTTAAAAATTTCATCTAATATTCTTACTAGTTTGATATTTGTCATCTTTCACTTATTGTTACCAAGTGCTGTAGGCATTGTCACTGATGAAAGCCCTGGAAAATTCTGGAGAAATTACCTAGGTTTGACCCTTCCAAGAGTTTAAAGTTAAGAAATTCCATGGATGAATTAATGCTTAATTTACTTATATTTGTTGAACCGTGTAAAATTGTTATTTGAATGTTTTTGCTCTAAAAAATGGCAAGTGCATAGGATTCAATTCAATATATTGTACTGTCCCTGATATTCAAAACACCCTATGTAAAATCGAGAAAATACTCTTCACCTAGGTTCTTGAGAAGGTTAAATGAGCTACTCCATGTACAGCATGTAGGATAGAATCTGGTGCTCAAAAGATATTAGAAATGATGATGTTACTAATACAAATTTTTGTCTTTCCCCTATTTGACATGGAATCATTAGTAAAGTCAACAGTTTTCTACTACGGTATTTTCCTCATGCAAGTTGTCTGCGGAAGCTACACACATACATATTAGCTCTGTCTACGGTCATTCACTGCCACATCATAAATCTAGGGCGTCCTTTCTTAGAAGCGTGTCTCCCGATGACATCATTTTACAACAATACTTTGCGAGATCTAGTAGATAAGGCATTTAAAAGTTTCCTATATAAATACTGAACAAAACAAAAAATAATCAGAGAGACTAATAGAGAAATTCTTGGAGAAAGAGTCAACGTCTTAGTACAAAGAGCAGAGAGGATAACTGGGACATATATTTATCTTCATTTGGTTTATACTAATGAAAAGGACAAAAGAAAAATTTAAATGTAGATGAAAACTTTGAAAATTATAGCAGATCCCAAACAAGGCTAGAATAAGAGGAAAACTTTATTATTTAGGGTTTCTCAGTTTACAAAAGGTTTGTAACATATATTCTCCTATGTCTAAGGTAGAAAAAAACAGATAATTTCACACTTTTTGTAAGGTGTTCAATGATAAGAAAACTAAAATCAACATCATGTGGATAATAAATATTAATAATGATGTTAAAACTTGAATTCAGACCTCCCAACCTTGAAAGTCCAGTATTTTGTCTCCCTCACTCCCCATTATTAACCTCTCTCAGTAGAAGTAACCATAATAAATTGGGCACTTGATTAACATAACAAATACTTACTAAGAGTCTAACATGCACATTTCTATGGTAAGTTCAACCACAGAAATCATACATAAAAATTCTAATGAGAAAAGAATACAGGCTTTGAAACAAAGGAATCTAGGAAAGCAAATGCTGTTCAATCACACAATTCTACAGATAAAAACTCCAGTATGACCTCATTTAATTACATCTGTAATAATCTTATTTCCAAATAAGGTCACATTTTGAAGTAATGGGAGTTAGGACTTCAACATGAATTTTTGGGGGGACATAATACAACTCCTAACACAAAAGGCAGGAGGAAGATAGATTAACTTAAGGGTCTAAGATCACTGCATTATCTGGGAGGTGAAAAGAAATTAATACAAAACTGTAATATATTACTCACTAAAAAATAAAATAAAATGAAAGAATGTATAACTACATCAAGTAGACAGAGGAGAGAAATGAAATATTACAAATTAATCAACCCAAAAGGAAGCCAGAGAGGAAATAGCAATGAATATAAAACAAGAAGGACAAAAAGACAGCAAACACTAAGATCACAAATTTAAACATCAAAATTGTCAGTATTAATACTAAATATAAATAAATTTAATGCTCATCTAAAATTTCAAAAACCATTAACATTTAAATAATAATAAAAATTATATGCAAACAGAGATACTATCAGAAAGATATTTGCAAAATACCATCTATTTGGAAACAGAACATGAGTCAAAGAAATCACAAGGAAAATTAGAATATGTTTTGATTGGAATAAAAATGAAAATATGATATTAAAATTTGTGGGATACAACTAAAACATAATACAAATAATATTAATATAAAAGATAAACTATATTTAAATAAACTAGTATTTAGAGGAAATTTACATTATTAACACTTAGAAAAGAAGGAAATTTTCGAATCAATGACCTAATCTTCTACCTTAATAAACTAGAAAAAGAAGAGCAAGTCCAAATTAAGTAGAAGACAAAAAAAAATTAACATAAGAGTAGAAATCAATGATATACAAAACTAAAAAATAACAGAAAAATTGATGAAAGCAAAAGTTGATTTTTAAAGATTAGTAATATCAATGTATCTCTAGAGAGTCTGACCAGAACTGAAACGGCAAAGACACAAATTACAAATATCAGAAATAAAAAGAGGAAACATCACTATAGATTCTACAGTTATTAAAATGATACAGAAATATTAGAAAGAACTCATGCCAGTAAATTGAACAACTTGGATGAAATGGTCAAACTCCTTCAAAGACACAAACAATCAAAGCTCACATAAGAAGAAATAGATGAAATTCTACACAGAGAACACTTCCCAATGCATTCTATGAAGTCAACATCACCTGATATGAAAAGCAGACAAAAATACTAAAATATAACAAAATTATAGACCAATATGAACATACATATAAATCTAAAAGAATATTTGCATACTAAATAAACAATATATAAAAATGGTAATATGTAATGACCAAATGAAGTTTATCCCAGGAATTGAAGGCTGGTTTAAAATTTTAAAATCAATCAGTATAATTTACTGTATCAATAGATATAAGAGAAAGACCATATAATCATCCTATTAGATGTAGGAAAAAAATTTGACAAAATCAAACATCCATTCATGATAAAAACTCTTAGCAAACTACAAATAGGAGGGATTTCCCTCATGTTGATTAAAAGCATCTGTTAAAAGCCTAGAGTTAACATCACAATTGGTGGTGATAGACTGAATACTTTCTAACATCAAGAATTAGACAAAGATGTCTTCTCTCACCACTTCAAATAAACATTGATTTGGAGGTCCTATCCAGTCAAAAATGCAACTCTCTCTCTCTCTCTGTATATATACACATACACACATATGGGTTCCAAATTGGAAAAGAAGAAGTAAAACTGTCTCTATTTGCAGACAACATAATTATCTACATAGAAAATCCCAAGAAGACTACAAAAAAAGCAACGAGGAATAATAAGTGAGTTTAGTATAATATGTAAAAATCAATTGTATTTTTTTGTATTTCTATATATTTGCAAAAAAGCAAAAATTTAAATTTAAATACCATTTATAATAGTATAAAAATATAAAATATTTAGGTATAAATTTAACAAATAGATATTGCTGAGAGAAATTAAAGACTTAAATAAAATGAGAGATATATTATGTTCATGAGTCAGAAGACTCAATATTGTTAAGATGTCAATTTTCCCCAAATTGATGCAATTCCCCCATTGCAATTCCAATCAAACTGCCAGCAGAATTTTTTGGAGAAAATAACTTGATTGTAAATATTATATAGAAATGCAAAAAGTCAGCAATGATACAGAACGCAACAACACCATTAACCAATTGCATCTGACGTGCAGAGAACGGTTAGCACAATTCTTAAGAGTCCTAGGATTTTTGGAATGGTAAATGAGCACTGGCTTCAATTTTAAGTCACCAGCTACATTATCCCCTAATAAGAAAGTCAGCCTGTCCTTCGAAGCCAGGCCTTGACTTCTCCTCCCTAGCTCTGAAAGTCCTAGATGTCATCTTCATCCAACAGAAAGCTGTTTCATCTACAATGAAAATCTGTTGTTTAGTGTAGCCACCTTCATCAGTCATCTTAGCTAGATCTTGATTAACTTGCTACAGTTTCTCCACCAGCACTTGCTGTTTCACCTCGCACTTTCGTGTTATGGAGACAGCTTCTTTCCTTAAACCTTGTGAACCAATCTCTGCTAGCTTCCAACTTTTCTTCTGCCGCTTCCTCACCTCTCTCAGCCTTCATAGAATTGAATAGAGTTAGGGCCTTACTTTGGATTAGGCTTTGGCATAAGGGAAAGTTCTGTCTGGTTTGATCTCGTATCCAGACCACTCAGACTTTCTCCATATCAGCAATGAGGCTGTTTTGCTTTCACATCATTCATGTGCTCACTGGAGTAGCATCTTTTTTATTTCCTTCAAGATTGTTTCCTCTGCATCTGCGACTTGGCCATTTGGCATAAGAGGCCTAGCTTTCACCCTATCGCAGCTTTCCACATGCCTTCCTCACTAACTTCAATCATTAGCTTGAAATACCGTGATAATTACCAAAATGTTACATAGAGACACAAAGTGAGCACATGCTATTGAAAAATGGTGTCCAAAGACTTATTCAACCCAAGGTTGCCACAAAACTTCAATCTGTAAAAACCACAGTATTTGTCAAGCGCAATAAAGCAAAGCACAATACAGCAAGGTATGCCTGTATTTTATGTACTTTTATGTATGTGTTTTACTCAAAACAATTTTTAAAAAGTTTATTTACCTGTTTTTTCTGTGTTCTGTTCCTATTTTCCAGCCAATCATCCACTTGCTCCTCAATTTCTTCTATGGAAGTTCCATGATCGTAAGAGTGAATATATGTACTTTCTAATGGTGTGTATACAGGAAATTCAGGTTTTGGTTTTTTAACTTTCTTCTGTTCTAAAAAATGTTTAAAAGAACCAGTTATTGAGATTTGTTAAGAATAAAAACAATGTAGAAAATTTATTTATTTTACTTATAAACCGTATCTTGAAAGAACACATAAATTTTTAATTTTCAATTTTTTTAACTGTACAAGGTATTTTACATGTATCAACTCTAACTTTATTAACAAACTTATCAGGTGGGTATTATCACCCTACATATTACATATTCATTCATTCAGTCACCAAATATTTGAATGTCTAATGCAGGTCAAGCATTCTTTTAGCTACTGAGTCTAAGCTATAAAAGAATAAAATAAAGTCCCTATTCTCATTAAGAATAAGGAAGTATAAGACTGGTAAAAGGAAATGGAGTAATTGTATGTGGAGAGGGGATGAGGGAACTTCTCTCTTCTATGTATTTACAGAGGATGATTAGGGAAGGCCTTTCCGATAAGAAAGGTAACATTGGGGCAGAGAAGAGGTGGAAGAGAAGCAGCAATCCTGTGGTTCTCCGGGGTGGGGAGGAGCAGTACAGACACATGGTGCAAAAAGTATAAGGGCGCTGAGATGGGAGTTTGCTTAGTGAATTAAAGGAACTACCGGGAGACCAGTCTGGCTGCAGCGGAGGGCTGGGCTGGAGAGAAGCAGAGAGTGGTGGGAGTTGAGATCAGCAGTGGCTACAGCAAGGACTTTGGATTTGACATTTAATCCTATTTTTATCACATAATAGTTATATAATATCAGGCCAAGTAACTTAACACTTTGGACAGTGTCCATTTTCTCATCTGCAAAAAAAAAAAAAAATTAGCTCTCAATAAACGGTATTATCTTCACCACCCTGTGTATACGTGCATGTTTGCATGTACTATAATGCCAATGTAATAAAAATCAATATGGTATTGGCATAAGAATAGACAAATTCCTAGCCAAGAACAGAGAATTCATAAATACAGATGTTCATCAACTTACAATGGGCTTACCTCCTGATAAACCTATTGTAAGTTAATAATATTGTTAAGCTGAAAATGCACTTGATATGCCTACCCTACTGAATATCATGGCTTAGCCTAGCCTACCTTAAACGTGATCGGAATGCTTACATTAGCCTACAGGTGGGCAAAATCCTCCGGTAACACAGTACACTGTACAGTATTAGCTGCTTATCCTCGTGATCGCGTGGCTTACTGAGAGCTGTGGAGTGCTAATGCTGCCTAGCACAGCGAGAGAGCGTTTTACCACACATCACTAGCCCGGGAAAAGATTCAAAATTCAAACCACAATATTGCTATATTTCTATATTTCAATTCATTGGGAAAAGGATTTAATAAATGATGCTGGCACAACTGAATATCCATTTGAAAGAAAAGTGGACGCAATCTTATACCATATACGAAAATAAATTCCAGCTGGATAAGAGAATTGACTTTAAAAATCAAAACAATAAAAACCTTACAAAAAGAAATCTAAAAAACCACTTGTACTATTTAAATGAAGAGAAGATCTTAACTAAGACTGAAACCCAGATGCTACGAAAAGATAAAAGATAAATCAAGGGACGAATAATAGATTTGGAAAGACTATCTTTAATTCAGAGGTCAAACAAAAGATTGATATAAAGGGATTTTATAGATTAGCAAGAAGATAAGCAACTAATAGAGAAAAGTAGGCAAAGGTCATGAATAGGCAATCCACAAATGAACAAATCCACATGGCCAAGAAACAAGAAGAGATATTCACGCTCTGTAAAGGTTAAAGAAATGCAAATTCAAGTAATACCAATATATGATTTTATACCTACCATATGGGTCAAAATTTAAAAATCTAATAAGATGTACTGTTGGCAGGAAAAGGGCTATCTCTAAATTGCTGGTGGAAATGTGAATTATTCTATTACAGCCTTTTTGAAAAACAGTCTAAGAATATCTATTAAAATTAAAATATATAACCTTTTCCCCAGCCACTTCCCCAGAAATAAAAGCATTCGAATGTAACTGTATGTGTATATGTATGTTTGTGTGCATATGACTATTTACCATTTCTTCACAGAGATACAAAACCATTTACACAGCAAGTGCTGATTAATAGGAGAAATGCTTGAATAATTATTAATGATGCAGCCACACTGAAGAATATTAAGTTGCCACTGAAGTAGAGCTACAGCAATTGACTAACAGAGATTTCCATGAGTTTGAGTGACAAAAGAGGCAGAAAAGCATATAGATTTCATATTTGTAAAACAAAATAATGCCCCTCTAAATCCCTATATATGCATGTGTATATAGTCATGTAAATATATTTGAATATGATTATACAGGCATGGAGAAAAATATGGGATGAAGGAGAGAGGGAGTGCAGAGATAAATAAAGGAAAAGAGAAGCAATATCACAATAAAAAATAAATTATGTATATGAATATATATATTTTTTACCAAATGGGTATAAGTATAAAAATAAAATTTAAAGAGACTACGCAACATAAATCTGAAAAATCCAGATTTCTAAAACCAACAAACCAAGAGTTTAGTAAATATTCATTAAATTCTTTGCCGACTTTAATAATACTGGACTAAGGTTGTAGCATCTAACATTTTGCACTTGGCAAAATCTTACATATATATTTAAAAAAAATAGGTGTTTTCAAAATTAAATGCATTTTAGAAAACACACGTAAGTGAACTACAGACTTCTATTTGCTAATCACTCTCATATTTCTTCCAATTTTCTATTATAGCTTCAATAAAACCTATATAATTAGTATAGACCCAGGCATGATTAATTTTGGAGGTAATAAACACATCATTATTTATACTTCATCCAAGAAAAACAAATCTAAGACATTTTTAGCAGCATGATAAAGTTCATAGAGAAAGTTCTGAGTTTAATAAAAAATACAGAGTATCATGATGCTGGGGGGAAGCAAGTCTTACAAATTTCATATAAGTTTCATAAATTATGGGCTTTAAGTTAAGATAGATTGGTTCCTAATGATAATGAATCCTGATAAAAGCAAAAAATGAAAACTAACCAACTAATTCCCCTGCAAAACAACAAAACTAAAAATAAATGAACCAAAAAAGCAAAAGTAAAACTTATGATTCATTAAGTGTCTAATAAATGAAGAGAAATGGTTTCCTCTCAGAAGAAAAATTTATTTAGTAAGATTGTCAAAGGAATGAGAAATGAGCCAAATATCATCTTAAGAAAGTCTGCAAAGAATTTGGGCCTAGGGAAAAAAAACATTCTGGTGTAAGGAGCCCATCTTCTCCCATACTTGGAAACTTACACTAAACAACTCAAACTTATGAACCAGTCACTTTGGTCAAATACTTTCTGACTCAGTGCAAAAGTACTATGCCAAGACATACTTGCCAAATTGATTTGGGCTCTTTGGCCATGAACCTGGGCTATTTAGGTCTTGATTAACACATGTACCTTGATGGTGATCTGCAGAATAGAGTTTAAATTGAGCAAGGTCACAACATCTTAAACATATTATCTTTCTCCAGCAGGCACAGGGAATTTCTCTTTGGAAAATGTTCGGACATTAGTGCAGCAGGTATTAATAAAACACAAATTGGAAGGGAGTTCTAAGCACTAAAAACTGAACTGAAAAACTATTATGTCTGAAAAGTTGTCAGGATAGCAAGGAGAACTTGAATCCAGTCATAACATAAAAAATGGTAGAATAAAAGAGAAAATAAGAAATCAGAAAAAATTAGCTTCCACTTCTCCAGCCATTTACCAATACATTAACCTCCTTCACATTTCTTCAACATTACTCTCTGTAAAGTGAAAGACTCTTCCTAGGCCCCAAGTTGATAGGAATGTGCTTGAAATACTGAAGAAGCATAGAGCTATGTCACAGACTAAGCTCCTAATAAAACCGCCTTCACCTCCACCTGCTTCTCCCAGTTCTGTCCCATTCCGCTGAAGTACTGAGGTCCAAAACTTTGGAGTCATCGATTCCCTCTTCTCTCATATACTGTATGAAATCCAGTAGGAAATCTTACAGTCTTCAACTTCAAAACACATTCTGAATCCCATTCCGAATCCCTACCTCCAGTGTTACCACCCTGATTCAAGCCATCACCATTTCTTCCTAATCAGTAGGTACTGCAGAACTCAAGGAATGTCAGGGGGGTCAGTCCTCTGGGTTCTCTTTGGGCCTCATGTATATCCCAGACTTCTTGGTGCTAGGGAAACTAGCAACCCAGACAGACAGACAGACAGACAGACAGACACACACACACACACACACAAAACAATGAACAATGAAAGCCTGCTCTCTTTAGCCAAAGGACCAAGAAAGGGAAGCACAGCAAGACAAAACTTTTAGATAATAACCACTCTACTTCAGGCAAACAAGACAGAAAAAAACTGTAGCCGCCATGTGCCCCACCTCCCCCACCCTCCTGCCAATGCCAACAAAGGCTAATGAGGAGCCTAGACTTTTGCCATTGTCAGCCAGTGATAAGGCACCCCAGCCTCCCCACCAGGGTGATGTGAGAGAGGCTAAGTAAGAGGTTATAAGGATCCTCCTCCCCCCGCGGAGTCAGTGGAGACCACATGGGTAGCATGGACTTCCATATCCACTCAGCAGTAAAAAGGTGTCTCTCCCTCTCTCTGACAGAGGGGTTTCAGAGAAGCCCAGTGGAGAATCAGGGCTTTCACAGTTGCCCAGTGTTAATGAGGCCATCTCCCCATAAGGTTCACAGAGGCCAAGTGGAGAGCAATAAAAAGGCATTCCTGCTCCTCCTCCCAGCCAGGGTGCTATCGATGGAGGCCTAATCACAAGCAGGGTGACCCTACTCACATAAGGATCCACGGCCTCCCTGCCCCTCAGCTGTGAAACAGAACACACAGGAAACCTGGACTTCTGCTCCCACTTGGCAGTAACAGGGCAGCAACCTCCCTGCTTCCACTGCTATTAAAGAATGTTGTCAGAGAAGACCAGGTAAACAGAAAATTTAAGTAAGATCCAAAGTTGCATACAAAATACCCCAAAGGTCCAAGTTTTCACCAAAAATCACTTGTCACACACACCAAGAACCAAGAATATCTCAATTTGAATGAGAAAAGATAATCAATAGATGCCAATAATAAGTTGAAAGAGACATTTAAATTATCTGACTGGAATTTTAAAGAAGCCATATAATAATGATTTGGCAAGTAGTAACAAACAAATTTGAAACAAATATAAAAGGTTTCAGAAGATATATAGAAGAACCAAATGGAAATGTCAGAAAAGTACTCTAACTGAAATTAAAAACTTAGAGGATGAATTCAACATCAGAAAGGAGGAAGCAGAAAAAAGAATCAGTGAATCTGAAGATAGAAAACAGAAATTACCCAATCTGAAAAATGGATATAATAGACTTAAAAAAAAAAAAAAAAAAGAACAGAGCCATGGGGACATTTGGGACTCTAACAAAAAAACATAAACCTATAGATTCAAGATGAGTGAGCTCCAAACAAGATAAACCCAAGGAAATTCATGCTAAGACACATCATAGTTAAACTTTTGAAAACTAAGGACAAAGAAAAATAACTTAAAAGCAGCAAGAGAGAACTAAGACCTTATCTGCAGGGGAAATACAATTCAAATGACAGTGGATTTCTCACCAAAAACCACATAGGACAGGAGGAAGTGGTACAACGTCTTTCAGATGCTAAAAGAACTGTCAACCTTGAAATAAATGTCCAGTAAAAATGTCTTTCGGGAATGAAAGGGAAACCAAACATCCTCAGATGAAGTAAAGCTAAGAGAATCTGTCACCAGCAGATCTATCCTACAATAATGAATAAAGTTCTCTAAACGGAAAGAAAATCATAAAAGAAAACATCTTGGACAATCAGGAAAAAAAGAAAAACAGTAGAGAAAGTAAATATATGGGTAAAAATGATTGATTTTCCTCCTCCTCTTGAGTTTTCTAATTATGTTTGACTGCTAAATCAAAATTATAACATTCGATGCTTATAGAGAAAATATTCAAGACGATTACATTGTAAATGGGGAAGGTAAAGGGATGTAAAGGGAGATAAGGTTTCTGTATGTCACTTGAAATGGAAAAATACTGAAACCAGTAGGCTGTGATATGTTGTGTATACATAATACCTATTGCACTCACCAAAAAAGCTATACAAAGAGATATACTATTAATAAAAAACACTATAAATAAATCCAAGTGAATTCTAAAATTTTAGAAGGCAGAAAGACAACAGAGAAATGAAAAACAGAAAATAAAAAAATAAAATGGCAGACTTAAGCCCTAACATAACAATAATTAAATTAAATGCAAATGGTCTAAATACACCAATTGAATACAGAGATTGGTAGAGTAGATGAAAAATCATGACTAATTTATATGCTATGTACAAGAAACTCACTGCAAATATAATAATGAGGTTAAAAGCAAAAGGACTGAGAAAGATATACCGTACAAACATTAATCAAAAGAAAACAGGAGTACCTATATTACTTTCAGATAAAGTAGACTTCTGAGCAAAGAAAATTACCAGGAACAGAGAGGGATGTTATATAATGTTTAAAAAAGGTCAATACACCAAGAAGACATAGCAATCCTAAATATGTATGCACCAAGCAACAGAACTGCAAACCACGTGTAGCAAAAACTGATGGAACTAAAGATGAATTTATAATTAGAAAGACTTTGATACCCCTCTCTCAATAATTAATAGCCTAACTAAATAATCAATGATACAGAATGCTTCTCAATAATTAATAGCCTAAACAAAAAGTCAGCAATGATATAGAATGCAACAACACCATTAACCAACTGCATCTGACGTTTACTGAACATTCTACTCAACAACAGCAGAGTGCACAGTCTTATTAAATGCCTGTTGAACATATGCCAAGATGGACTATGTCTCAGGCCATAAAACAGACCTGAACAAATTTAAAGGAACTGAAATCATACAGAGTGTGTTCTCTGACAAAAAGAGAGTCAAATTACAAATTTTTAACAAAAAGATAATATGAAGATCCCTGAACACTTGGAAACAAAACAACATACTTTTAAATAATCAATGGATCAAAGAGGAAGTCTCAAGGAAAAAAATACTGAACTGAATCAAATGAAAATACGATATATCAAAATACTTGGGACACAGACAAAACAGTGCTGTGAGGGAAATTTATAGCACTAAATGCCACATAAGAAAAGAAGAGAAGCCTCAAATGAACAATCTAAGCTTCCGCATCAAGAAACTATTAACAGAAAAAGAATGGCTAGGTACAGTGGCCCATGCCTGTAATCCCAGTACTTTGGGAGGCTGAGGTGGGAGGACTGCTTGATCCCAGGAGTTTGAGACCAGCCTGGGCAACATAGTGAGACCCTGTCTCCACAAAAAACAAAAAAAATTAGCCAGGTGTGGTGTTGTGAACTTGTCCCAGCTATGGGGGAGGATGAGGTGGGAGGATCACTGGAGCCCAGGAGTTTGAAGCTGCAGTGAGCTATGATTGTGCCACTGCACTCCAGCCTGGGCTACAGAGTGAGACTCTGTCTCTTAAAAACAAAACAAACAAACAAACAACAAAAAAAAAGAAACTAGAAAAAGATCAAAACAAATGAAAAACAAGCAGAAGGATGGAAATAATAAAAATAAGAGCAGAAATCAATGAAACTGAAAACAGAAATAGAGAAAATCAATGAAACACAGAACTGATTTTTTGAAAATACCAATAAAACTGACAAACATCTAGCAAAATTAATAAACAAGAAAGAAGACAAAGTTACCAATATTAGCACCGAAAAGGGGGAAATCACTATAGGACATGGAGACATGAAAAGGATAATAAAGTGAATATTAGGAGTAACTCTACATACACAGATTTGACAATTTAGATGAAATGGACCAATAGCTTGAAAAACAAAACTATCCCAACTCACTCATCAAATAGATACATGAAATATAAAATAGGTATTTGAATAGCCCTATAACTAGAAAGGAAATTTAATTTGTAATTTTAAAACTCCCAAAAAAGAAAGTCTTTAGTCTGACCAGAGAATTCTGCCAAACGTTTCAAGAATTAACAACAGTGCTACACAATCTCTTTCAGAAAACAGAAGAGAACACTTTCCAATTCATCATATGAAGCTGGCATTACTGATACCAAAGTCATACAAAGACGATACAAAAAGAGATAACTAATGCCATATGTGAGCATTTGTGTCCCCTCCAAAATTCATGTTGAAACAATCTCCAAAGAGGTGGAACCTTTAGAAAGTGATTAGGTCATGAGGGCTCCTCCTTCACGCATAGAATTAAGGCCTTTATAAAAAAGGCTTCACACGGCATCCCTTTCCCCTTCCGTCTGTTTGGCTTTGGAGGGCACGGCACCCATAAACTTCCAGATGCAGCAATAAGGCGCCATTCTGGAAGCAGAGACCAGGTCCTCATCAGACACCAAACCGGCTGGCACCTTGATCTTGGACTTCCCAGCCTCTAGAACCGTGAGAAATAAATTTCTGTTCTTTAAAAATGACCTAGTCTCAGGTATTTTGTAATAGCAGCATCAAATAGGATAAAACAGAAATTGGTATTGAGAAGCGGGGGTGCTGCTATGATAAAATGTGTTATATGGAAGTGTGGCTCTGTGATGAAGAACAATCTGGGAGAAGACATTTGCAAACCTATATCTGATACAGGACTCATATCTAGAACACATGAAAAAAATAACTCTCAAAACTGAATAGTAAAAAAAAAATCCAATTAGAAAACAAGCAAAAGATACGAGGATGGATTTCACTGAAGAATGAAGATTTCATATACAGATGGCAAATAAGCACATGAAAAGATGTCCCACCATCACTAACCACTAGAAAAATGCAAATTAAGACCATGAGGAGTTATCTCTACATACTATCGAAACAGTTAAAATTAAAAATAGTGACAATGCCACATGGTGGTGAGGATGCAGAGAGATCAGATCTTCTACACGTTGCTGGTAGGAATGTAAAGTGGTACAGGCATTCTGGAAAATAGTTTGGCCGTTTCTTAAACCTCTAAACAAAAACTTACAATATGACTTGGCAATTGCACTTTTAGGCATTTAACCCATATAAATGAAAACTAAGTTCACACAGAAAGTTGTACATGATTGTTCATAGCAGCCTTATGCGTAATGGTCAAAACCTATAAACAACCCAAATGTCCTACAATTGGTGAATGGTTAAATTACTGATACATGCATACCATGGAATATTATTCATCAGTAAAAAGGAATGAACTATTGATACATGGAACAACTTGGCTGGATCTCAAGAGCATTGTGTTGAGTGAAAAAAGCTAATCTCAAAAGATCACATATATATGATTCTCAAAATCATATTCTCAAAATGACGAAGTTATAGAGATGAAAAATACATTAATAACTGCCAGATATTAGAGATGATGGGGATATGGGAGAAGGAAGAGAAGATGACTAGAAAGGACTAGTTGTTGATTGGGGTGGTGGTTACATGAATATACATGTGATAAAATGGCACAGAAGCATCAATTGATACTTTGTATCAATGTCAGTATCCCGGTTTTGATATTATACTATAGTTGTATAAGATGTGACCAATGGGGGAAACTGAGAGCAGGGTACATGAGACCTTTCTTTGCAATTTCCTATGAATCTAATTATTTCAAAATAAAATCTTAACTAGAAAAGCAATACATGGTGGTGGTGTGGCAGTCATGAAAAAAGAAAAAAATTCTGATATTAGGTGAATAGGTACTTGTGGTTTGGGTTAAAATTCCAGTGATAGCATCATACGTGGATTCAAAAGAACTGTATTTCATTATATATGGAAATAAAGATGATGTAATCTGGATAGCTATGTTGATCTCTCAAAAAGTAATTTTAGTGATGACAAAGACATTCTTGTAAGAAATGCTGTTAAAGAGTTTTAACAAATTGCTTTAAGAAGGATGAGTGGAAAAGAGCAATATAGTATTTCTAAATTGATCAATTAATTTACCGAATATTTACTGAGTTCCTACCATATACCTGGCCTTGTTCTAGGCTCTGGGGTTACAGCTATAAATAAGATGCACAAAAACATATGCCTGTATGGAGCTTATAAATAAATATATTAATTTATATAAAGTATATTAAATAGGTACTCATTTCTAAATTAATAAGTAAAATTTTAGTTAAAATTTGACTAATCTATAGCCATAAACGTTTATCTTGGCAGCAGTTTTGATTATTTGATTTTGTTTTTTGTTTTAAAATCATATAAGGTACAGAGAAAAGGGTAAGGGAAATATTAAGTTTACTTCTATCCTTTCTTCTCCTTTTGTCTATTCAGATTGTGACCTTTACAAACAATTTCTTTATAAAGTAAGTCAGACATTTTTTTCCATTCATGATATGGACTATCTCAGCACTTAAAATTCAACTGTATTTATTTAAAATAAAATTTATATAGAGACACTGTATAAAGATATCATTAACCCTCATAAAACCTAATATTTATAAATATTCAAGTTATTTAACCCTAAACCATAAAACTGATAATAAGTGCTCAAAATTTCCCAAATAGATCTCAACAAATTTTTTGCATAAAGACTTCCCAGAAGGACATTTTAAGGAATTATCCTTTTCACACTTTTGCCCCCACTAAAATACCATCTTAATAAGACCACCACACCCTACTCAAAGCAGGCTCACGAAGTAGGCTCACGTAGCCCTCAGAGACTATTGCACAGTTTAAGCAGTAAAACAGACATGAGGGCAGATTAGCAATTAGGTCATGAAAAACAGGCAGCATAAAATAGCTACTGCTAATCTACATGAGATGCATTTACTCAATTAAGTAGATGGAAATGTTATTATGAACTCAGTATTCCAATGATGGCCTTTAAAATTAAGAAGGATAGGCGCAAATGAAATGCACACTGGGGGATTTAGGGCCTTTATGTATTAATTCTAAAGTATACAATACAGAACACTGTAATGAAGTTAACAAATTTAATTAAAAGATTCTTTGCATGTAACCATTAGAGATTACATTAAAAAACACATGACAATTTCTGACATTGTTAATAGTGAATGTGACTGTTCTTTAACATTCTCAATGTTGATACCATCACCTTTTCTAAAGATATCACTGAAATTAAAAAAAATGAGAAACAACAGTCTATTACTCAGGGCCTGGTGTGTACATTGTTTTTAATATGCTTTCTGGTATTTACTTATTCCATTCTGAGTTTCAATAACTGATAAGCTCGTGATGAATTTTCAAACATTTTAGAAGACTATTACACATTTTTACTTTTAGATATTTATATATTTTAAAATTTGTGGTTTTTATATAATCCTTTTTATTAGATAATAAAAAAATAAAAAGAGAATTATTAAATCTGTTTGAGAATTGTTATCGAATTCTTGGGCAGAACAAAAATCTTTGACCAGTTTTGGAAAAATAGTTACAAACTTCAAAAGGAGCTTTTGCTTGTGATAAATACTTCATATTTAACTCCTGTTTTCAAAGGGATAGTAACAAATATTTAATCCATTATTAATACTATTAGAGAATTCTAACAGATGTACCAAAATTATAACAATTAAGTGGTTCGTTATAGAAACTACATAAAAATGATAAGCTGTGTCTATGAGAGCAATGATATTCAGTGTATTTGTTTTACATCTACAGGTAAATTCTGGGTTGGTTTGATATTTTTTTCTTTTCTTATAAATGTAGTTTTTTTCTTCTTGTTACCGTCTGAAGAAGTTTATAAAATGTTTATGTACCAATTTTACTAAAAATAACAATTATATAAAAATTACATTTAGAGTTTCATTTGCCTACCCCTACTTTCTAACACACACATCAGTCAACCTTAACATGGAATCCTTTAACACCCTAATTCTTCCTTCTTAACAGAATTCTGCTTTAAACAATTATATAGTAGACCTGAATATTATATTTGTAATTGTTGAAGCTTTTTGAATTAAATTATTTGCTCCTTGAGGTTGTGTTCTATATGGATAGATGCTCAGTTGATGCTCATTAATATCTATGGAATTACATTAACTCATATATCCATTCATTCGTTCACTTACTAAACATTTAATATGTGCCAGGACACTGTTCTATGCTACAGACACAAACATGAAAAAGAAACAGTCTCTGTTCTTAAGCTGCCCAGACACCTGAAGAATTGTGGTGGACAGAAAAACAGCCCCCTAAAAATAACCATACCCCAGTGAACAAAACAGATAAAATCCCTGCCCTCATGGAGCTTGCATTCCACTGGGGGAAATCAGATGGTAAACAAAATTAGTAAATAAATTAATGTTAAAGTAGTATTAAATGCTCTGACTAGAGAAATATAAAGAGATAGAGTGTGCGAGTGTGGGAAAGACATAGATAAGGCAAAATTAGAGAAAAAAGAACCAGGACTGAGAAATTGCCTTCTCTAATAGTATGTTCAACTTTTCCTAAAATCAGCAAGAACTGTCTTTTGTGTACACTGGAAGATTTCTTTTTAACATACTGCTAATTTATTCAAGCTCATTCATGTAACAATATTGCAAATGAAACAAAGATGTTCAAAACAAAAATCATTGGTATTTTCAGGATTCCCAATTACTACTGTTACAATATACGGAAAGTTGAGTGATTAGTTGGTCAGATTCAATACTAAGTATCAATTATAATTACAGTATTGGAGTATTTTAGAATCTTGCAGATTTTGGATGCCCTGGACTTGAGAAGTTACATGATCCTGGGCTGACTTTTCCCTCCTTCTGATACTGGATTTTGGGTGGTTCAGTAATACTAATACAGTACTTTCCATGTGTAATACATTAAGTACAACTGATTAACAGGGAGTAGCAAAGAAAGCACAGAAAATTGAATTAGTGATGAATTTAAATTAAAGGAAAAATTCAAATTTAAATAACTAGTTTTACATGATATTGTTAACATAGTAAAATAATGTTTAAAACTCACTTTGAAGTGTTTCAAGTTCAGTTCTAATAAGTGCATCTTCCTTTTCCTTCAATCTTGTTTCCTTGTATTTAGCATAAAATTGTCCAGCATCCTTAAAAAAGAAATTATAAATCAACATAAAAATCAGTTTGCTTTGACAGTATTTTCCATATAATTCATTTTAAAGTGGTATATTCATTTTACAAGTAGGCTTTTTGTTTGTTTTCAAATTGTATGACAAACAGAAGAAATCAATAAACAATTCTCTATGATTTTTCTCTCCCGGAGAGAAGGTTAAAACCAGAAACTGCATGAGTATAAACTTAAACTCTTTTCTCTCAGATACAGAAAGGAGGTATCACCTTCCTGTTTTCTTCCATTGTATTTTCCATTCCATTTCTTCCATTGATATTTTCTCAATATTATACTATTGCATGGACAGAAACCAGAAAAACAGACTTGCTAAACTGAATTATTTGCCATGGTAAATTATATTACCGTGACTAATAAAGTACTAGCGCTATTTTCATCTCAGTCTCTTAACTCCAATAGATTTTCAAAATTATTACATGCAAACCTGATCGCGAAACTTATATGACCATGTAGATAAAAGCAGAAGTTGTCATTCCTTCCGTCACCCTTAGAGACCAGTAAAAAACACTTATCATGGATGGTTGAGGATTAAGGACGCACACTGTATACAAATACTTAGGTGTCAAGATACAGGGGCTAAAGTCTCAATGAGTGGCACATAGATAAGACTTTAGCAGAGTACCAAAAAAGCAAACAAACAAAAAAAGACTAGGTCTTAAATAATCACAGACATAAAAATAAACAAGTTGATGTTCTAGGCATATGATGATCCAGACAAAAAAAAGCAAAGCAGATCTTTTCCCACACTCCATGACTTTCTTCACTCCAACTTCATATATTCTATAGCAAAACCACTTATAGTTGCCAGGTCACACTGTTTCCAAATCTTTGCATTTGTTTTGCCCGTTAGCCAGAATATTTTGTTCCCCTGCCCATTACAAACGAACTCCTATTCATCCTAGAAAACCCTGTTCAAGCACTTATATCCTCTGCAAGTCTTTCCGACCTTCTCCAGTTGGGTAATTTTCTCTGGTATACTACTTCTGTACTTAATCACCCTTTGATTGCTTGTATCATGATCCGTTCTCTCCCAGATGAGAAATTTGAGATAGGGATACTTGTATGACCAGAGGTGGTAGCTGGCATAAAGCCACCACTCAATAAGTGTTTATTGAACTGAACTAGATTGAAATATATGAGAAACCTTATAAAGCAAGAAATTAAAGGGCTTGATGACTGACTGATGTGGAATAAGGAAAAGAAGAATATCAAGGATAATGCTAGGGTAACATGCCCAGACTGTAAGATTCCTACAGCAGATAAATCATAGACCCAAATGAGGGGGTTTTGTTTCTGCAGGAAATAAAGGAACAAAATCAATTTTTGACACTACCTTAATCCAGATGTAAATACGTGAACACTTAAGCCCTAGAACGAAATTCTCTCTGTTCATCTATTACTGTATCCAAGTTAAAGTTTTCTCCTGGGGTCTATGTGTCTTGGGGTTATACACAACTCTTCTAACTTATAAGAATTAGGAAAACAATAAGGTATTCCTAAAATCATTGAATCAATATAATAAAGATGTATCTTCTATTCTTTCCATCACCACTTTTATGTTCCTACTTCATTTCCACTAGAAGGATTCCCATAGACCCTGGGCCAGCTAAACAGTGGCATAATTTGAAGAGCACAGATGGTCATGCACCCAATTTACTCATCCTCCCATGCCCATATATAGTTTCAATGTCTACAGGGTTTGGGGTTAAGGTTTTATGGCCCCTTAACATTCCCTATGCCCTTAAAAAAACTCAGTCCTGAAGTAGTAGTATTTTATATTAAGCCATATAAGTCATTTACACCTTGGTGTGAATGAATAAATGAGCTTACT
Source organism: Avahi laniger (assembly GCA_963575035.1). NCBI lineage: Eukaryota > Metazoa > Chordata > Mammalia > Primates > Indriidae > Avahi > Avahi laniger. Next base: position 24,930 of record CAUYSK010066359.1, read on the forward strand.
AGCTTCTTTCCACAGAGTAGGTTTTAATAGTAGGGAAGAAGAAAAGGTCAGGAAGGCATTGGCTCCTTTAGGGGAGTAGAAAATGTGGCACCATGAAAGAATAGAAAGGCACAGATTACGTACTTAGGAGAGGTGAAAGGGTTGAAATCAATCGTCATAGTATATAGTACAGTGAGATACAATATGGCGATTAAGAGGACAGATGTGGAAGCCAGATTACCTGGATTAAGATCTCAGCTCTGCCATCTTACTAGCTATACGACATTCAGCAAATTACTGCACTTCTCCATGGGTCAGTTTTCTCATCCATAAAATGGGGATAATAAAAATACCTAACTCACAAGACTGTTGTGAAGATTAAATGTGTTAATATTTGGGATCACTTAGAATGACATCTTATATGTAGCTAGGCCTTATACGTATTAGCTATTTTTATTATTACTTCGTCATTTTGACAAGAATCTTGTTCTCCACCACAAAGCAAGGGTTAAGTTTTTATGCTTCATACGTCACCAAAATTCCTCCCACCAAATCCTGCATCTTCTTGCTTATGTGACTTCTCTTTATGTGCATCCTTCTCACCTCAAGATCTTTGGCTGAGTAATAGCAACCTCTTCCTAGCAGTCCTGTCAATTTAGAATATTTCTTTGCTAATGTTTCTTCTTCTTGCTACAGCACACAATTCCACTAAAACTTTCTCTTTGAAATACTCATTTGATCCAAAACCACACCTTTCTGAGGACTGCAATCAAACCAATCACCTTAACCTACTACACCAAATCCAAGAGTTTTAATACATTCCTTAGTCTCACTGTTTTATCTTCTTTTTGCTCCATTTCTAAGCACTCATTTAAATGTTCCTTATACTATCTCTTTTCTTTGTATCTCACTTGTACTTTGAAATTATAATTATGATATGCACACTCCAGGAAGCTTTACTTCCGCAATAAGCCTATGATCTCAAATAAATCTACTGTACTGTACAATTTTCAACCATCCTTGTGTCTAGTTTTGGGTACCACACTTTAAGATGCACTGAAGAACAGGAAGACTTTAAAAGGAAAGTGATTGAATGGTGAGGCGGCTTGAAACTATATCTTACAAGGGATTGAAGATGAGAAGATTAGGGATAACCTGATATCTACCATAGAATATCTTAAGGGTTATTATAGGAAAGAATGGTAATATTACTATATATGGTTTCAGAGATAAAAGATTGATTATGGATACATATAAGGGAGAGATTTCTAATAGTTAAAATTACCTGAAATTGAAATAGATTGACTTTGGAGGAAGTATTCAAGGAGAAACCAGGTGGCTATTCTACAGGGAATTCATGCAGTGAAAAGGAGTTGAACAAGATCAATTGTTTTCAACCTTTTATCCCTCCCTTGTTTTTTTGTCTTTTTTGTTTT
>CAUYSK010066361.1:0-14452 GCA_963575035.1 Avahi laniger
GAGACAGAGTCTCACTCTGTTGCCTGGGCTAGAGTGTCGTGGCGTCAGCCTAGCTCACAGCAGCCTCAAACTCCTGGCTCAAGCGATCCTTCTGCCTCAGCCTCCTGAGTAGCTGGGACTACAGGCATGCACCACAATGCCCGGCTAATTTTTTTTCCTATATATTTTTAGTTGTTCAATTAATTTCTTTGTATTTTTAGTAGAGACGGGGTCTCGCTCTTGCTCAGGCTGGTCTCGAACTCCTGAGCTCAAACAATCCGCCCGCCTCGGCCTCCCAGAGTGCTAGGATTACAGGTGTGAGCCACCGCGCCCAGCCGAATCATGTTATTTTTAATAAAGGCAAGTTATATTCATGCTTCTCAGGGTTTTTTTCCCAAAATTTTTGGAACACTTAAGGCAGCCTATAAGCCTCCTGTGTCCTCAGATTTACTCTAATAATCTTCTGGCAACCATCACCTGTGTCTATTTTGAAGCGTCTCTCCCAGAACTTTGTCCCTGGCCAGAATCCGGTGGTCTGCGAAGATCTGCTCCGTGCAAAGGGACTGGAAAGCATGAAAGTTGGGAAAACGTATAGTTGTATAGTAGCTGACAGAGTTGTTTGTAGTTATGCTGATTCAGGAACAACTTTTTGTTACCCTTGGTTTATAGCTTCAGTTGAGAATTTTACAGCAGCTGCCTAATTGTGGCAGGCAACACACACTCCCTCAGCCCCCACTCACCCTGCAGGTAGGTTGCAACGTACGACCCTGCCCGGTCCCTGCTGCATCCCGCTGGCTGCAGCCCCTGGGGTACAAATGGCATTAATGACCTCAAACGGGCATAAGCCAAATGGAGTCATTGGCTTTAGGAACTAACCATGTCCTACACCTAGATCAAGGATCCAGCTTTTATTTTGCCCACTCCAGGAAAACATGTCTTTGTTATGTTTATTTGAGCGAACATATCATCAATAAAATGAGGAAAATCCAGAATACATTGCCTTCTTGTGTGCTTTTCTTTCTTTTTAGATTCTTTACATATGCATAAATAAATCCAGGCTGATTTGTTTTGCCTCAATTTGTCAGAATGTATACATTTCCATTCGCCTCAAATATGCTTAAAAGTAATGCAAATGTATAAAATAAAAATTCTGAAAATTCCAATTTCAGCATATGAGTAGTTTACCCTGATAAGCTATGAAAAGAGCAGCACATAGATTTATCAATGGAAATCAAAATAGCTTTATTGTTTACTCTCTGTAGAAATTGACATAATGTGAAATTTTGCTTAAATCATATATTTTATTAGGGAACAAAAGCATAATTTTATGGTTTTATATTTTTGTTGACTAAATAAAGCCTTGTCTTCAATTACACCTGAAAAGTAGTCCATGTTCCCAAATGAAACAATCTTCGTGGTTCAACTGCAGTTGGAAACCATGGTCCCTAAGAATGTGGATTGTCCAATATGTGTTTGTTTTAACCACACAAACTACCTGGGGAAGCAGAGGACATTGTACAATGTCCAGAAAGACCTTTCAGACATCGATGAAGTCTGAAGACTGTTGGAATGTTTCATGTACTCATTCTTCATTAAGAAAAATATTACATAACAAATGCTAAACTGAGAGTTCAGAAATAAGTTTAAAATTAATTTAAATTAAACAGATAACCTCCAAATGTCTGGCACCTCGAAAACTTGGAGAGCAGGAAGGAAGCGATGAGGTGGAGTACGACGGTTTCCAGCTGTCCTTCTGATCCAGGCAAGCACTTTCTGGAGAGGGGCACAGAGACGTCCTTTCTGACTTTGTAGGCCACTCTTGGTCTCTGTGGACCATGCTCTTCCTTTCCTCCCCACGCCCCCACTTTTTTTTAAACGACCTTTTAAAAATGTAAAACTGCAGATTTGATCCCTGGGCAGCCGTTTGCAGACCTCTAATCTAGGGCGTTAACTCGGTGATTCTCCTTTCTGGACTTAGAGAAAACTGAATTGAAATATGTCATGTGTCTTTTGGAATCTGAAATACCAGAGTCACCATCATGAGACTCTTGCATTCTTCTGTTTAAACTGCGTGCTGTTTTATGTTTAATCTTTATGTGCCAAAATCTTTGCCCAATGCCTGACATATGGTAGAGTCTCAGAAAATGTTTACCAAGTGATAACATTTAAAATTTTACCTAATTCTACAATACTGAAAGGGTGACTTCAATTCTGCATGGTGGGTTTTTTGTTGTCATTTGTTTGTTTTTTATTGTCGCCTTAATAGAAATGTTCCTGTGGGTCACCCCAGGCCAATCCCACTAGTTTTCTATGGAACCAACAGATACAGTTTATCGACTATGACCTTGGTAAGCAGTAGTATGTATAACGCAAACACAATAGTAAAGAATGAAAATAATTGAAGGATATAAGATGAATTCTTGGCTGCTGATTTTTTAAATGGTTCAAGTACATTTTGTATTAATTCATGGTTATCCCCAATATAATGTCATTTAGGGCAAAAAGTGGACTTTTTAAATCTTTCTTTCATTTTTTTTTTCCCCTTCACTGCTCTCATTCCCCCGCCTCCGGGTGGTGAAGTGCCCACCACTCAGCACACTGTGGGGGCTTAATAAATGCTGAAGACCTGGTTCATTTGCTCTTGAGACAAAGACAATCCTTCCCTCTCCCTTCTTTCCTTCTTTTGCAGAAATGCCATCTCTGCTTTTCCATTTCTTCAAAGAAACGTGTATTTCTCAATCGGCCAAATAAGAACAATATCAACATTTTAAGATTGTTTTAAGTAAATTGATTTTCTGTTTTTTCCTTCTATTTCACAGTATTGGCACAAAACAAGAAGGCGTAATGAGCTAGTGGTTTGCAAGGTTTCATTGCAATCAACCGACAGGCATTCTATAACTATTAATTTCTTCTATCAGGTGAAGAAAACAAAAAGGGCAAAATGTATTACTTTCTTACTGTTAAATACCAACAGGAATCTGACATCTTTGAAAACAGGTCTGATTTTTACTCGTCTCTCCCAGTTTGAGGAGGAAAAGAACCCTTGGAGCTTGCAGAGGCATTCTGTTATAGTACCTGACGCTGTTGGAGACATTTGTTTAAAACTTGGATTGGCAAGTGTCTGAGTGATTCTGGCTTCTTCTCTAGGTCTCCGTGGGCTCGTGCTGCACCAAGGCTTCTCCCCGGAGGTTGCAGGGAGGCTGAGGCCTTGGGTTGCAGCAGACCCGGTAAACAGCCAACCCCACACCCTGGTGGTGGAAGGGGAGGGACCCACCGGGCACCTTCACAAACATCCCTGCCTCCAGCGGCCCAGCATGGGGTGTCAGGGAGATCATTAAGGGGCATCCTGCCCGCTCCCGCCCACACCTGCGTCGCGGTTCCCCGCTGCAATTTTATGGGCCGTGAGGAGGCAGGTTTGACGCCAGGAGCACAGCCCCTGCAACAGCTGCAGACGGCCAGCTCACCAGACAGTAAAATGTAAAGAGGGGGGAGGGAGGGATAACCTTTGAAGTTTACAAAAAAGCATGACTTTGACCACTTCCTTCTTCCTTTTTGAATTGGTGTCCCAGGTATGCTGAGAGCAACTACTGGCTAACTTTACAAGGGAAGATGCACTTCCTCCAAACTCAGGTCCGCGTGGTCATCAGCATTCTAATGCCATTTCTCAGTGGCTTCCTTAGCTTTGGGGGTAACGTTTGTGACGAGCACACGGGAAATGTGTCATTTTAGCTGAAGGTACTATACTAAAGGTCACCACGGATGTGCATCTGCAGACACACATGCACACAGAGCGCCCTCCCTTCAAGTTTAAGGTTGAACTGTACGGAGCCCGGGCACGTGTGCATCTTCCCCGCGTGTTCTCTGCATTTGGTCTCCCACTTTCGTCCTTAAAGAAACGGTAAGGAAGTGAGCCAGCGTGGTGTGCTACATTTCCTCTCAATTTCATAACTGAATTTTAATCTCCAATTAATGTTTCTTTCTACTTTTCTGTCAGTATTTTTCTATTTTTTTTTGTTTAAAAAAGGACTCCAGGATTTTACAATAATTATTACATCACTTTTATACAGTTTAGTGTGAAATGTCCCTTAGGGTTTGTGTGTGTGTGTGTGAGAAAGAGAGAGAAAATCTGGTATCATTCATTCTTTGGGGAACTTGCTGGATTTGGGGGTTTGAGCCTCCAGTTTGAACTGTGCCCATGATCAAAGCATGAAAGCTTCCCTTCGAACTACGTAACATTCCTCGTATTTGACAGCTTTGTGATTTCCAAACTTATTTTAACAATGGCCTTGATTTTTTGTTTAATGAAATGTGGGCAAAATGGATCAAATTTAGAATCTTTGATGTTCAGTTCTAAAATAAGAATTAGGATCATTATAAAAGGCTATTTCCAGGCCAGGATAAAATTTAGAGGGAACAGAGAATGTTATACTTGTCTCATATTTTTCTTCAACAGTATTTAAGGAGCGTGAACATTTTGCATCTGTTCTTGTAGGGTAGAAATTAACCCAAACACTAACTTGGGGACCCTCGATGTCATGATTGGAGTGCCTAATGGTCTCTGAGTACTTAGTGGTAAAACTTTAAACCAATCACTTAGCTTTCTGGGATTTAGTTTTCCCGTTTGGAAAATGAGGCAATTAGCCTAAATTCCTTCTGCCCAATACTGTAGCCCCACGTGACTCTGATGTTTAAATTTCATGCCATTAGATAAAACTAAAATTTAACTCCCCAGATGCACCAGCCACATTTCAAGGGCTCCGAGGCCCCGTGTGGGCAGTGGCTGCTCAGACAGAGCAGGCCGAGAGTGTTCCCCCCCGCCACAGGGATCTCTACTGGGCGGCGCTGGCAGGTAAATCGTGCACTCTCCTCTATGCCTACAGAGACAGAACCCGCGGGAAAGGCTGGGCTGCTGGGCTCTGGTCCCAAGTCACCATGTTGATGTCCATAACAATAGTTCCACACAGCGCCACTCATTACTGAAACAAGCAGTGAGCACTTGCTGTGTGCCAGCAATTGTGCGATCAGCTGGGGACACAGATGAACTCGTGTGCCAAGCGCTGACTGCCTGACTGAGGACGAGGCCACGATGAAAGAGCCGTGCAGGGGTGGGGGCAGAGAAGGTCCCCCCAGAACACTGACCCTCGCTGCGGGATAAAACCTTTGTGCACAAATTATTATCTAAGAGCACAATGAGATAAAACCTTAGAAACAGAACTGCTGAGTTAAAGAGTATGACATATTTTAAAGGTTCTGGTGATGCAAGAAAACCCACAAAACCCTAATCGGCAGACACAGCCTCAGAGGACAAGCCTCGGCCTCCATAAAACACTTGCTGAATGAATGTGTGGTCATCGATTTAGCCTGAAACACAGTTGAGGAGCAGCTTCCAGAATCAACCAATTTCTAATATTAAATGACTAACAACCAAACCAAATGGCTCTATAAATTGTCCTGTTATTGTTTGGACCATGAATCTATAGGTTCCCTTCACTTAATCAACCCACATTGATGTGTGCCGTTTAAAATGTGAGCTCTGCATCTAGAAAAGCAACGGGGGTGGGCTCACTGCGTCAGTACTGCCAGGGAAGGAGTCAGTGAACCAGATAGACAGTGACAGCAAGACCCAAACATGTCGACAAAGCTGGCATCCAATGACGGGGGAAAAAGCAGAACTTGGGTGGAGCGTCCACACTTTAGACCACACCATCTGACAGCCCTGGAACCCAACCTGGGTGGAGAATTCTTTTCAAACTTTTTCGATTTTCTCACCTTCACCCAGTTTGTTGGTGGGCTGTTTGGCAACTTACCTTTATCGTACCTCCCCAAAGCATTCAGCATGGTTTATTTTATTTTTAGGAAATAACTCCCTTTCATAGTCACATTTTACCAGATTATGTAAATATTGTAACAAATGATGAAATTATGACCCCCACACAGAGGGGCTGGTTCTGCAGCCTGTCGGTGTATTTCAAGGGGGGTCCTGGGCTGATGTGGCCAGTGGGTTCTGTGGGGTTTGAGGGAGGTCCTGGGGTGCCCACGGGGGCCTGTGGCATTAGGGGAACAGCATAGTCCACGAGGAAGGACAGGAGCCCAGGGGGGGGGGGCCCTGGGGCCTCACCACTGCGAAGCGTCACCAACGTCTCTGCTTCACCGCGGCCAAGCCCGGCTCAGAGGGTCGTGGCGTGAATCAAACACGGCAATATAAAGGGGCTATTCTGCAAGCCGTCCCCTGGGGTGTCCCCCAGCACCCTCTCTTCACCCCCACACCTGTGGCCAGCCTCCCCAGTGACCCATCCCGTGCCACCGGACCTCCCCTGGCTTCTCCGCATCCACTCTTGTTTCTATGAAGGTAATGGTTTCAGCGCTCCTCTGTGACCCGTCAGCCTCCGCCTCAACACACTCGGTGTCTGCCTAGCGCTCTCAAGACAAAGACCGAAACCCTGAATGCGGGGACGCCTCTTCCTACCGCAGGTCTCCAGGGATGAAGTTCTGTTCTCCATGGCACGTCCCCAGTCCTGGCTGCAGACGCATTTCCGTGGTCTTTCCGTTAAGGTCTGTCCTCTGGTGAACTGTGGCTCCACGGGGGCAGGAATCCCGCCCAGCATTGCGCCCGGTCAGGGCCACCGTGGCTGGCGCAGTCTGAGCAGCGGCTGAGTGAGTCATTTACAGCATGAATAAACGTGATAAAGCCATCTGGTTGGGGTGTGTTATTGTTTTTATACACTGGGGAACTGGATTTGCTAGTATTAGTAGATTCTTCAGATACTTCATTGCTTATGTACAGAAACACAACTGATTTTTGTTGATTTTGTATCCTGCAACTTTACTAAATTTGTTTATTACTTCTAAAAATTTTTTTGTCAATGTCATTTTGTTAGTATCATTTTAATGGTTGAAGAATCTGTAGTGATAGTCCCTGTTTCATTGGGGACTTTTTCTGATACAGGTGGTTTACAGTTTTTATTTTTGTCATTCTTGCTAGAGGCTTACAGATTTTTTTGTTTTTTCCCCCCAAAACTACCTTTTATTTCATTGATTTTTAAAATTGTTTTCCTGTTCTCCATTGTATTGAGTTATGTAATTATCTTTGTTATTTTCTTTCCACTGCTTGCTTTGGCTTTACTTTGTTCTTATTTTTCTCGGTTTGTGGAGTGGGAACTTAGAAAATTGACTTACGATTTTTCCTCTTTTCTTTCACACACATTAGTGCTATAAATGTCCCTCTTAGCACTGCTTTAGCTGCATCTCACACATTTTGATATGTTGTGTTTTCACTTTTATTCAATTCAATATATTTTAAAATTTCCCCTGAGACTTCCTTTCCAATGCATGGATTATTTCCATATGGCTGAAGATGTTCCTTTTATCTTTCTGTATTGATATCTAGCATGATTCCATTATGACCAGAGAATATATTCTGTATGATTTCAAGTTTTTCAAATTTGTTGACTTTTAAAAATCACCCAGAATATAATCTATCTTGGTGAATATTCCATGAGTGCTTGAAGAGAATGTTTATTCTGCTGCTCTTGGGTGGGGTATCCTATCAATGTGAATTAGATCATGCTGGCTGATGCCGTTCAGCTCTTTATCCTTGTGATTTTCAGCTTAGAAGTTCTGTCACTTGCTGAGAGAGGGTGACGAAGTTCTCAACTACAACTGACTTTGTCTGTTTCTCCTCTCAGTTCTTTCCCTTTTTCTCTTCGTGTATTTTGAAGCTGTTTTTTGGTGCATGCACATTTGCCATATGTGTTCGGTGGGCTGATGCTTTAATCATTATGTAATTTCCCTCTTAGCCTCTCATAATGTTCTTTGTTGTGGAGTCTACTTTATCTAGTATAATATAGCCATTCCTGCTTTTTTTGATTTTCAAGATAAATCCTTTTTCATCCTTTTATTTTCGACTACCTATGTACTTACTTTTGACACGAGTTTCATGTAGACAGTACACAGCTGGCCAGTGTGGTTCTACCCACTCTGCCGACCTCCGTTGTTTAGCTGGTGTGTGGAGGCCATCGCTGGTGCTCAGGGCTTAAGCCTGCCATTTTATCATTGGTCTTCTCTGTTTCTCATTCCCTTTCCCTTCCCTTCCTATGCGTCACCTCAGCATTTTCTAGTATTCCATTTTAATTTATTCATAGTGTTTTTTATCATATCATTTGTGTAGTTCTCTTAGCTATTGCTCTGTGTATTATAATATATGTAAGTAACTTACTACAGCCTCCTTATATCAAAATGTTACCACTTGGAGTGAAGTATTGAATGTTACTTGTATTTGGGTCCGCTGACACTTTCTACTTTTTAAATAAAATTGTCTGAAGTATTTCATCTGCACACACTGAGGACTACATCATATGATGTCATAATGTTTGCTTCAACCATCAAATATGATCTAAGAAACTCCGAGGAAGGACAGCCTGTTATTTTTGCTTCTGTTTTTACCCACTCCACTGCAGACCTCTGGCCTCCAGGCTGGGAGGGAATAAATCACTGTTGTTTTAAGCCTCTCGGTTTGTGTCGCTTTGTCATGGTGGCTGCAGGACACGAGCACTGTACCCAACAGAACGCAGAAGCCCAGGGCATCAGCAGCCGTGGTGGGGACTGACGGGGGCCAGGACACACTGCCCCAGACGTGGCACCGTGGCATTTGAGAGGACAGCAGAAGCAGGAAGAGCCCTCGCCTCCCCCTGCCCCACTCCCCTGAAGCGGATCACGAGACGCTCATGCAGAGGCGCCCTCCCTTACCTAGAGGAAAGGGCCTGCTTGTCTCCAAGGACCTGAGCACGCGGGCCTCGCTAACCCCCAGCTCATCACCGTTAGATCACAGTGCCCTTCCAGTTACACTTCTCACGGCTATCCACTCTTCACCAAACTTACCGTCAAAATACACAGGCTTCCTGTCTCTTTGGGCCTCCGTTTCCTTAGGAAGGCTCCCATGCAGGGAAAACTTATATTAATAAATTTGCATGCTTTTCTCGTGTTAATCTGTCCTTTAGTCCAGGTGTCTCAGCCATGAACATAGCGATGGGTGGGGAAATAATGTTTTCCTCCCTTACAGACCTGGATTCAGCTGCGTGGAATGGAACCGGCCTCCAGAGAAAAGTCTCCTGTGAGAAGACGGAGCTGTGGCTTTTCCCTCCCGTAACCGAGAGTCCATGGCCGGCAGCTGCACCAGCTCTTGCCCCGCGCTGGGCAGCAGCTTCTCCCTCCGCCTGCGGGCCCCTTCTGCAGCCGCCGCACCCTGCCGCGTTCAGGCAGAAGACGGGCCAGGTACAGAGGGGTCCCTGCCGCCCCCTTCCCAGGGAGCTTTCTGGAACCCCTGGCTCACTCACACTTCGCTGGCCAGAGCATTGCCACGTAGCCACTTGATCCCACAAGGCAGCTGGAAAAATACATTTTTCTTCAGCTGGATGCCTGATGCCCCACAGCAAGTCCTGCCAACAAAGAAGAAAATGGGAGGGGATGTTGGGTCACTATCCAGCAGCACTGGCCACCGGGGAGTGTCACAGCCACTTACCGGGGCTGGTGGCGACTTCACACTGGAGGCCAGGAGGACTGTTTTGAAGACCCTGTGAGTACTGCTCAGCGATACTCGGCACTACGGCAGGGTCCCAGCAGTGGGGGCGCTGGGGCTGGGGAGACGCCTGGCTGTGCTTTCCAGGATGGCCTTGTTTGTGTTCATGTGTTGCTGTGCGTGTTTTCCCGGTAGCCTCCTTCACCCCTCACGTATTAATAAATGATTCCGAGCCAGTCTCTGTCGGTGATGACATTTGGTAGTTAACTTTGGAATTCTGCCTTTATCTATCCATTTGAGAGAATTTGCTCCGCTTTTTTATATTTGAAACTTCCAATTTTTCCTTTGTCAGTTTTGGGTGAGTAAATTATATTTATTATTTTTAATAAAAGTCTTTCAAAGCCTCCCTGGTGCCAGGCTTGTCTGTTAGGCCTTGAAAGTCACTCTTAGTTTCCATTTTTGAGTGCCACTTCTTATTTGAGAGACTTAGTTAAATTTTATGTTCTTTTTTCAAATTTCTTTACTTATAACTTAAAATTGACTTCTCCTTCATGTATTGAAATCATATTTCTGAGCTCTTCCAATTCTGCAATTTGTTCCAAGTTCAGTTTTCCTCTGTGTCTCGTGGTAACGACTTGGGCAAACACAGGTTAATGTGCCCTGCGTTCTCCTTTAATAGACCAAGGTACTTTAATTTCACTGCACGCATATGCGAGATTCGAGATTCGCTGCCCACCTTCGCGCTGAGCCTTTCTGTACCTGACTTCGCTCTGAGCCTGTCTTCATCCCAGTGAGTAAGAAGTTTGCTCCGACATACTCAGGACTGAAAAACAGAAAACTCTTCATGTCCGTATAAAGATCCCGATGTCCCGTAAATATTCCACAGTGACACACGCCAGAGGATTTAACCAGGATGAAGTGATACCTGGTGACGGCACGTGCTCCCTTTCTTCCCCGGCCACCCCTGCCCCTTCGGCAGCCGCTGGACGCGTGCGCTGTGCGTCTCTGTGTTTGCGCGTGCACCTGTGTGAAGCCACCTGTCCCGTTTGCGTGTTCGCAACCCCTCGGTTCTCTTTCCCATCCAGCGCACCCACGTTTCTACGGCGGCACCGAATCCGATGCTTCTGATTGGAACCATGTTCTGCGGTGAGGTTTCCGCTCTTGTTTCCTTTCTGCTATCACTGGGTGCTCAGGTCTGTGAAGGTGACGTCGAGGAGAGGCTGAAGGGACCAGGAGGAGCCCAGCATGGCGACATCGGATGCAAGCGCGGTCCAGCCAGGGAGCAGCCCGTGCACGGGCTCCAGGCGGAGCGCGGCTGGCGTGTCCAGAGAACAGAAACGAGGCCGGGCTGGCTTTGGTGAGGTCAGGGCTGTGAAGGGGCCGGGGAGGCAGGCAGGGGCCAGATCAGACAGGCAGCCTTCTCGGAAAGGGTCTCGAGGGAAACCGAAAGACAGAGATGATCAGTCCTCTTTAACCAGCGAATGTGTATTGGGTTTCCACTGGGTGCCAAGTTTTCTCCAGACTGCATTTCTCACCCTTACAGCGATTGTGTGCGGTAGTCTTACTGCACTGGCGGGGCAAAGGAGCGTCTGAGTTCAGTCACTTACCCACAGTCACAGGGGAAAAGAGCCAGAGCCAGGATTTCAACCAGAAAGATCAGACTCCAAAATCCAGACGTTCCCGCCACTCCATGGCCCGGGGACCGCCAGACCCGCAGTGGCGGGCCATCCACGGAAGGAGCACGTGTTTTGATTCATCTGCAATTGTTTCCTAACCACAGACGTCAGAGGTTTGAGAACTTGCTGCTACCCAGGCATTTTCTCAGCCCTTCCATTTTCTCTTAGCTTTATTTTCCTAGTTGTTTCTTGGTCCATTTTCATCTGTCTGAAATTTTCTCTGATCTAACAGCCTATTACTGGGAATCCAGTCAATTTTAACTTTTTACCTTTCCAGCTGTTTCTATAGTTTTTTTTTTTTTTTGAGACAGAGTCTCACTGTGTTGCCCGGGCTAGAGTGCCGTGGCGTCAGCCTAGCTCACAGCAACCTCAGACTCCTGGGCTCAAGTGATCCTACTGCCTCAGCCTCCCAAGTAGCTAGGACTACAGGCATGTGCCACCATGCGCGGCTAATTTTTTTTCTATATATTTTTAGTTGTCCAATTAATTTCTTTCTATTTTTGGTAGAGACGAGGTCTCGCTCTTGCTCAGGCTGGTTTCGAACTCCTGAGCTCAAACAATCCGCCCGCCTCGGCCTGCCAGAGTGCTAGGATTACAGGTGTGAGCCACCGCGCCCAGCCTTATAGTTTTTTTAAAAAAATAATTTTTCCTCATTTTCTTAATTTGGATTGGTGTAATTTATGTCACTGTTTTTAGATTTTTAAAATATTATCTCAAATACCGTACTTGACACCACCTTTGGTTACGTTATGCTAGAATAACAATCGAGTTTGTTCTTTACCGGTCTTAGCTCGGGTGTCTAGCTCCCTGGTGTGACGGCTCTCTAGCGGCCCATCTTGTTGACTAGTTTGTCCTGGAAGGTCAAGGCAGAAGTCAAGGCCAAGCATTGCAGACGTCACTTGGGAGGACAGGTGCTACATGAGTCATGAAAAAATCACAGCGTGCACCTACTGTGCGCACTACCTCGATTAGCATATGGGGGATACAAGTGGTTTAAGTTCTCATCCTTGACAATCATAAATCCTAGCTGCAGAGGTAAGACATGAACATAAGACATTTAAAAAGATAAAATATTTCCTTCAGAACAAGATTGCTTATAAATGAGATGAGAAGTATTCCCGAAGTAAAATATATCTTAGTTGCTTGTACCAGATATATTCTACCCCCCTTGCTAACATGGAATTTTCCAGAAGGTACGTTCTTTCCTAAAACATTATATTTTACTGGCTATTTTAAATAAGTCTTTGCACAGTCCTGTTCACAGTCTTTTCACATAGATACATTAAAGAATCGCCACTCGACAAACGGTATTAAGACTATTTGCCATTCAAAGAAGGACGTGACATCCAACCGCTAAGAAGGAACCAAGCGTGGTGAAAATGTAAAGAGTAAAGGCAAGTGATCCCGGCCCTTTGGGACGGTCGAGGACTTAGGAAGTGGACGGTGAGAGGGAAGGGTCCTGTCTGTGGGGGTCGGTAATGGTCTCCCCAGACTGGGAATTACTGACGCGTATCACTCACATAAACTCAAATTGGCATCGCTCCTACCAAACGTGCCTGTGCTGGCCGAGCGCCATCACCTCCCACCTACGCGGCTGCCGGCAGTGCTAGAGTGACGCCGCGTAGCAGTGACACCACACACTGCGCTGGGTGCGGGGGGAGCCGCGGGTCTATAGCGGCACAAGCGCGTAACTGGCAGCTAAGGCAAATACAAAACCAAATGTAAAGAGATGTGCTGTAATCATGACAAAAGAGAGGCAGAGAGATCGAGCAGAGATGTTTTAGGATCTCTGCGTCATCTACCCTAATTCTGTGTCTACGGAAACTGCCGGCTGGCACCGAGTGCTTCTCCAGGCACTGCGCTGGCTGTCTTGTACTTCGTAGACCGTCTATGTTTTGGGCGGCCTTGCAAGACAGGTGCCGTCACTGTCGAGATTTTACAGAGAAGGAAATCCAGGCTCAGCCTGCCAGGTGTCCTGGTCAGGGTCAGGCCAGTGGGGAGGCGAAGTCCAGCCCTGTCCTGCCGACTCCAGATCCCGTTTACACGGCACGTGCCTTTCCTGCAGCTGCGTGAAGAGGTAGGCGATGGCCTCCCTACGCCCCAGTGCTGAGTGGGGACCCAGTGCACCCAGGCGCACCTGGCCCAAGGTCACTCCCCAAATGGTGGGGGAGTTAGCACTTGAACTTGCATCATCTGGCCCCAAGCCCTGCTTTCCTGAGCTGGAGGTCGGCGAGTCAAGCCGGGTAGTGGGCAGCTGGTCAGCGGCAGGCCATGCGGGTGCTGTGGTGCCCACCCGCAGTGCTGGGACAAGGGACTGGGGCAGGAAATGTGGCTGAGAAATCACATTCTCTCTCCAGAGCCCACAGAAGCAAGATCTTCTTGGAATCAGGATGAACTGAGACGGTAGTGACCGGCTCTGAAAGTGGGGCCTTTTCCCTCAACAAAGAAAGGAAAAGTTGTGCACCTCTGCCAAACTGTCCTCCTGGATTTGCAACAAAGGGGACAGATTGTTGCATGACCTACACTCCTCTGGAGCCAGAGAGAAGGCACCCAGCTCCAGAGACCAACTGGACCACCACAAGGGCGCCTCCCAGGCCATTTTTACAGAATGTCCATCTGGGAGAGTCCTGCAGGTTCCCGCAGCAGGAGTGGCTTTCTGGTCATTTGCAGGAAAAGTGTCTCCCTCATTTAGTGACCAATTCAGTCCCAGCCATTAGCATTTGAATCAGGCAGCCATGCTGTTTTGATTGAAAAGAGAAACAGAGCCTTTGTTCTTGCAATTTAAGGGCTTAAGTAATTTTCTGGCATCCTTTAATCAGCTTGGGTAGTTGGGGAAATGGCAATATCTAGGGAAAATGTGTTCTGGCCTCGGAAATGCAAATGCGCCTCCTGCCCCGAGTTTTCCGTAGGAGCCCTTGATCCTAGCGCAGCGGCTCTCTGGGGTCTGCAGACTCCCTCGCCTGCCTGCCATCCTTTCAGGCAGAATTTTGTTGAATGTTTTCAAAATATTCTCGGCCAGCGCGGTGGCTCACGCCTGTAATCCTACCTCTCTGGGAGGCCGAGGCGGGTGGATCATTTGAGCTCAGGAGTTCGAGACCAGCCTGAACAAGAGCGAGACCCCGTCTCTACCAAAAATAGAAAGAAATTAGTTGGACAGCTAAAAATATATAGAAAAAATTAGCTGGGCATGGTGGCGCGTGCCTGTAGTCCCAGCTACCCAGCAGGCTGAGGCAGGAGGATTGCTTGAGCCCAGGAGTCTGAGGTTGCTGTGAGCTAGGCTGAC